>JABACO010000013.1:2978804-3058804 GCA_013339895.1 Ephydatia muelleri | reverse complement strand
GCTGACTCAACATTTGTACTGTGGGAACAAAAAAAAAATGCTTGTTGAAATGTTTTACTGATATTATTAAATTCCAATAGTTAGGCGAAAGAGATAGTCAATGCCTCATTCAGATTGCAGCCGTGCTTTAACAGTCTCGTCACATGCCCAGGAACTAGCGTACATTAGTCCTGATCACCGGTCTATTGTACAATTGATCATAATTTAAAAAGACAGGATGCTTCTAGTCTTCCAACTGGGACAGAGAAGTCATTATACGCAGGAGGAGTGGAATGTCCTACAAAAAAAAGTCTTGGTAGACTGGCAAGAATTTGTAACACGTGTTTTTCAAGTTTTAAAATTACATTTCTGATGCTTAGCATTGTTTCCGTAAAAATGTATTGATAATGATAAATTCGTAATCAGACCTCAGTTGTGCTAGAATGGAATGTGCAATTGTGACTGTCTAAGAATGTGGCTTTGTAGAATACGAAGTTAAGTATCAGAATCCAAATCAAAGCCTTTAATTCAAATCAAAAAATTCTTGACAAATCCCGCCAAGATTTTTTTTGTTGGGCCGTCTTGTCCAAGCCAGTGATAAGGACCAGCTGCAGGTTGGCACACTCATTATTTATATAAAAAGGGAGTAAAGGCACGAGTACGCAATCGAGAGTAGAACATGATCGAAACCTTACAAACGCGAGTGCGTGCAACCCACAAGCGCTCATACCTCCCACATAGTTAGGTAGTTTGGATATAGTTGGGGTTGGGTAGTTATAGGGTAGTTGTGGGGTCGTTGTGGGGGGTGGGATCAGATAATAATATAGCAGATAGAAAGACCTATCTACTGTAGTGCATGGATATAATCGCTTAATTTGACCGTCACATTGCAACATACTATATTTGCAAAAGAGGAAAAATACTTTAAAGCAATTTTAAATGTGCTGATGTGGATTCATATGAAATATAATATTTTTCATTCATAAAACTTCATTACGTGTTTTGGTTTAGGTTTTAAGAGGTTACGTGTTGTAGATGTAGATCACAATTTCTAAATATATTTATTTTAACCTGAAAAACCAGATATTCTATCATCCAATGAAGTTGGTCAAAGAAGCCTTTTCAAATGAGCATACTCCTGTGGAGAATGGGACCTGGTACGAGGCACATTGACAATTATGATCTGCTCTGGTTGGACAATGATGTCATTAAAAATAATTTCGGCCCTCGGTCAAGGATGTCAGATATCACCACGAAGTTGTACGCGCCTGGCAGTCACAGAATACCATACTGTCCGCTGCAGGCCTCGTGTACCCCGTCTTTGTAAGGTAATATAATTCTGTTCCCGTTCTTAACAAGAGTCAAGACTGTATACCCCTCTCCTCGGCGATGTCCCGGATGCAAAGGAAGAGGTGACCAGTCTACCAGGCCAGAAAAGGTCAGTAGTTTCCGGCAATTGGCTGCCTCTGAGCGAGTTGAACGCTGGAGATGTGCTCTTTTGATAGGTACGGTGTGACCAGCTGAAGGCAGCTCTTGAACCTTTGGTTACGAACGGGTTAAAAGCCATTCTCATATTTGGAGTACCCACAAAAATGCAAAAGGTGCATAGTTATGTGTGTGTGGTATGTGTGTGTGTATGTGTGTGTGTGGTGTGTGTGTATGTGTGTGTGTGGTGTGTGTGTGTGTGTGTATGGTGTGTGTGTGTGATATTACATAATACACATGGGATGTAAAATGACCCCTGCTACCATACATGTTGAAGTGTTGTGCATAACGAGTGATGGGTGTGTGCACTCTTCACATATCCCATGGTGGCGGTGATGTAATCCACCATCCGCATCCACCCGCAGCTGTTGGGAATCTGGGCCTGGGTACCAGACTGAGGACAATACTTCAGGGATACCGATTACAACCAGTGCCTCAAGAGGACAAATTACGGACTGAGCTTGTGGCATTCTCGTACTTCCCGTTGAAGAGCACGTATGTGTAATCTTCGTTCCAGCGCGGCGGAGAGAAAAATGGTTTTCGTATTGCTCATTTGCTTGTAATACATAGTCCATGCACATATTAAATTAAATTTGTGGATGTTACAGCAATTCATCGAAATAGAGCGCACCTACAATTTAAGTGCTGACTTTCGCGTTTGTTTTAGTTCACCCTGCAATTTGGAAATGAAATAGGTGGAGGAAACTCTCTCCCCTCAGTTGGATACGCTGGGTAATTACATGGAACCGTTACAGGCTTAGCCACTTACGCGTCGTGATATATAGCTGTAAGAATCGCGTTGACATGTAACATGTATCCCTTCTTGGAAGGGTGGGTGAGGAAGGGCGGGGTGAGGGAGGAACAACAATACTGGAGAAAATAACAAAAAATATATTTAACAATGATTGCAGCCTTTAACAGGAATGATTATTGCTGATGTTTGGTATTGGAAGACTCAAAAACGCCACTCAGATTGTACGTATCTATACTTCTGCACAGTTCATGTACTGGGGAGGAGGAGTATGTTGGAGCCACACACACATCGGATAGCTCTATGAGGTCACTTTCTTACGTGTGGTTGCCAGTTCTTAAGCACTGTTGTCGTGGTTACCAGTTTCTTTAACACTGTTGTCATACATGTATTATTTTCTGCCAATAATAATTGCACAACCTATTCAGCAATCATTTTATGCACACTTATTCCATCATTTATTGCACCAGTGAAGCACAACCTGCTCATCAGGAGATTTGAGGACACTGATCAAGTTCTTTCTGGATCAGGCAAGTAGCCTCAGAGACTAAGTGAAGTGTGAAAGGTAAGTATCAAGCTATTTACATGAGTTTGACCTAGCTTACTTCCCAGTCCAGTAAATATCTGGGATTCCTTTTTCTTATGCGTGCAGAAACTATTGTAATGTAGACAATTAAATTTAAATATCATATGGTGGTGGGCATTTTGTGGGTGTGTTACCACCTTGCTGATGCCCCAAACACTCTGTTGCCTGGTTATGAGTGTTTGATGTAACACTGTGAAGCGGACTTAACATTTCTTTTTTTGTTTGTTTTAAAGCGATAGTGGGATATGACAATGGATTTGAAATCCTGGAGTCTGGATAGCCTAACATACCTGTACAGCCATTCTCCCAATTACCCTACTCTCCCATACCTAACCTTTCTCCCAATTACCCTACTCTCCCATACCTAACCTTTCTCCCAATTACCCTACTCTCCCATACCTAACCTTTCTCCCAATTACCCTACTCTCCCATACCTGTACAGCCTTTCTCCCAATTACCCTACTCTCCCATACCTAACCTTTCTCCCAATTACCCTACTCTCCCATACCTGTACAGCCTTTCTCCCAATTACCCTACTCTCCCATACCTAACCTTTCTCCCAATTACCCTACTCTCCCATACCTAACCTTTCTCCCAATTACCCTACTCTCCCATACCTAACCTTTCTCCCAATTACCCTACTCTCCCATACCTAACCTTTCTCCCAATTACCCTACTCTCCCATACCTAACCTTTCTCCCAATTACCCTACTCTCCCATACCTAACCTTTCTCCCAATTACCCTACTCTCCCCTCCTCTCCCTCCTCCCTTCTCCCCATGCACCTACGTGGAGGTTAGCATGATGTAATGGAAGCTGGCGTTCTGCAGCCATACATCTGGCCAGAGAGAAGGACCAATGTAGTGATTGCCTCGTGGTGAATGTTGTAAGTGAAGGGTCTGCAACATTGGAAACACCAATGTGGAGTGTCTCTTGTTTTATGAGTAACTAATATTAATATTGTTATGTTTGGTTGTATTTAACTTAGTTCTGAATGGCAGAATCAGTTTTACATACAATGTAGTCTACCATTCCCTCTCCCTCCCCCCTGTGCCTCTTCCCCTCTCCCCTCTCTCTCTCTCTCTCTCTCTCTCCCTCCCTCCCTCCCTCCCCCCCCCCCTCTCTCTCTCTGTCTCTGTCTCTCTCTCTCTCTCATCCTTTGCCTACCTCACTTTACTGTGGTCACTGCTTTACTGTGGTTACCCATCCTCTCCATCTACATGTAGTGATTGCGTGTCAAATGGACTCTTTTCCCTCTCTGGATCCAATCAAGAGAAGACTGCCTGGTCCTCACGTAAGGTAATTGTACTAGGGCTTACCTCATCACTGTAGTCACTCCTATTCTTCTATGTAGTCTTCTCACTGTACTCACCTGACTGTGGTCATTTCATTTGTGCTCCTCGCATGGACACCTCAGTGGGCCCCCCTCACTAGTGTCATCTCACTGGTGCTCTCCCTCACTGGGGTCACCTCTCAAAGTCACTCCTTATCATTGTCTCATTCTTGCTATTGTCATTTTCACACTGTGGTCACATTCTATAATTACCTCTTCATTGTGGGCCATCTTTTACTAGGGTCACCTCTCTGTGAACACCTCATTGTATTCATCACTGTGGTCTCCTCACTGCAGTCACCTTCACACTGGCCAAGGTCACCTCTTCATTGTGATCACTGTGGTTTATTGTGGTCATGTGACACTTATCTCATCATTTCTGGAGATCAATTTGATTCCTCAGATGTTTGCATACACAATTGGAGGGTGGGTGGCTTCACATGCACATTTCATGTATCCATAACACATCATGACTTGCTCCTTTCTCAAACACTTTATTGATGCCATGAATATGATTGCTTACAGTGAGCCTTCAGATGACAGCTGGTGTGAATCATAGATGTCTGTGTGATTGGTGTTGACTTCATCCTTATAATGCTGTAGTTTGCACATGTATGTGTCACATTGAACGTGTTGTCTCAAATAGTTACTAATATTGTCCAGTTGTGTATCTACAAATGCCTATGGCTTGAAAAACCTGTTAGCTGTTATGGATTGGAAGTAGGAACCAAGTTCGTTACACACATCAACACAAAGTTATTTTCCATGTTCTACTAGTTATGCAACCCTTCTCCTATGTTGTTAGTAATCCACCAGAACCAACATGTGTTCCTGTAGTGTTATCATTCTCCACCCCCCCCCCCCCCCCCCATGTCATCCTATATAACAGTCGCAGTGTGTTTGCATCTGACAAATGATTGGTAGGAGTGTTCACTGGATATTATAGTATCAACATATTATTTGTGATCTGCTGAAATTACTTCCCTGTGCAGGTATAACAATGGAGTTGTTGACGGAAGAACAGTGGATGCTGGATATTAGTTCTTTCAGCATTGCACCTCACTAGGGATGGCCTAAAATACAGAGTGTTGTGGCTTTGTTGCTTGCTAATTATAATTATTTCGTACCCCAATGCAATTAATACCTATGAAGACATATTAGGGAGCAATGTTCTTTAAAATAAAGAAACATTATTAAACAAAAGTAGTCCGAACTCAGCTAACCAACTTTTAAATCTGCCCTTCTGATACTGCACAGGTTATCCTATACATGTTGTGGTCAGGGTCACGTGACGAACACGTAACCGCGAAATTGCGACATGGCAGTAGCTACGGACGATTTGCAAACGTTCTTAAGTAACATAACCCTCGAAACAGGAGTAAGTTACATTATTTTGCCATCGTCCCTGTCAGAAGAAAAGGACAAAGTGCAAGAAAAACTGAATAGTTGCTGGAAATTGCGGAAATCGCATGATCTGCCCGAGCCTTGTCTTTTGACGACACCTCAAATCGGCAGTACGCAGGTATGGGTTGTGCATGGTTCATTTGAAACGCCAGTGAGTTGTACTGCAGGAAATAATGGTTGGATACAGAAAGTAGTCGATCTTGTTTGCCAAGTGTTGAAAACCGCTCCACTTTTTGATCTTGGGTGAAGCCGAAGGTTTAGAGAACGATCTTGAACGTGATGTTGCGATTATTGCGCATCAAGCTGGTTTGGACTTTCCAACAACACTTGCGGTCAAAGATGGTATCTCAGAGATTTACAATAAAAACGGGGCTTTCGTTCTGCTGAATACTCCAAACAAGCAAGTATTAGAAGAAAAGATGAAAGAACATTTGACAGCCGTTCCTTCGCTTGATGTTAATATTTATTACTCGGGTCATGCATTCGAGGACGGGAGCTGGTTTTTGTCTGAAGATTGTTCTTACACAGGAGAAGATCTCTGTCAGTTCATTGAAAGTTGTCGAACAAATGAAAGTCGTCGATTTGGTGGTGATCTAAAAGTCTATCTGGATACTTGTTATGGCTTAAGTTTTTGTAAGGCTATTGGGATGACCAAAAAGGAGTGGCAGGGTTTCTTGGGCAACCTGAAGATTTTAACACAAGATAAAGCAGACCATCCAGAATTGCATACAGATGCAAGAAAGTCGTTGAAAGTAGAATTGGTACAGTGTGGTGATCTGGATCAAGTGATTAAATGGGCCAAATCCCGGCCAAAACTGAAATCAGAACCGGAATCAGAACCGGAATCAGAACCGGAATCAGAATCGGAATCAGAATCGGAATCAGAATCGGGATCAGGACTGGAATTAGAAGTGGAATCACAACTGAAATCAGGACAGGAATCAGAATTGCTGAAAAGGTATTATGAAAAGCTGAACTGTTATGAGGAGGCGAACACGTTTTTTACGAAATGTGTAGTTGAATGCTTAAAATCAAATTTCAAGATGTTTCCATCAAAAACTTTCACCAAGGATAACTTGAAGATGTATTTTATTCCTTTTTCTATCGGTGAGCTAGATCCATCTGGAGTTCTTATGGATCTTTACAATCCAATCATCTCTGGCGAATTAAAAATTTATCTAGAGAGTCTTAAATCTTCTAATGTAGGCCGTGGAAAGAGCGATGTTCAACTACAACGTGCAACCGAAAAAATTTTAGGTGCAGCAAATCATCCCACAATCTATTGTTTTCCTGCAGGCTGTGGTGACAGCACATTATTTCGCTTTAGAGGTGTAAATATTCTAATTGATGGTGGGATTAGCAAGGCTCAACCTTGCTTTTGGCCTGTAGTTAGCCGTTTACCCACCAAAGAATGTTTAGATGTTGTCATTTTGACACACCAAGATATTGATCATCTTCGTGGCATTGAGAGACTTATTCGAACATTACCTAATGATACGTTTGTTAAACAGCTCTACTGTTTGGATCCCCCTCCTAAAAATGCTCCTGTTTCTAAACATGCAACAAAAGGCGGCATCATTGTGTGGGAGGCGGCGAAAAAGAAGAATTGTGCAAAAGCTCTTAAAATTGGTGAAAAGATTGATTTACCTGATATGGATAAAGATTTCAAAATCACTCTACAACTTTTAGCCCCTACCAAATCTGCAGCGGCAAAAGCTCGTCCATGGATGAAGCGCGCATTAACGGCCCCAAATCTAGCCAGCGCAGTTGTCTACTTAGCAGTCCTTAACAAAAAGGATCAGAATAAAATTGTTTGCAATGCTTTATTTACTGGTGATGCACCTAGCAGTGCAGTTCTACATGGTATGAAAGAGTACGGAATACCCAATGCAATTACGTATGTTGATGTGCCTCATCATGGCTCAAAGTTGAACAAACCAGAGCTACTTTTTAACGATCATTTCACTTGCCAAGTTGCTTGCATTAGCACCAATGGTAAACAGTATTTTCATCCAGATGTATCCACGTTGGATCATTTAGTCAAGCAGTTTGAAAAGAAAAAAATAACCAATATGCTATTATTCACATACTGTGATCATGCAATTGGAAAAAAAAGGAATAAACGAAAGGAATCGGTGAAAGATTACTTCGAAAGTAAACCTAAAATCAGCGTTTGCATGGCACAAAATAAGTGTGACGTGTCACCACCTGCTCATTGTCTGAAAGTTACGCTCAAGCTAGATCCTGCTGAATCTGCGGTTGTTCAAGATGTTCTCATGGACTCTACAAAATAGTATTTGAGTACGTACTGTTGCTGCCAATGGTGATAAGAGTGATGTTGGTATATTTTTCCAATAACCATGTTAAACCCTATTGATTCATGGAACCGATCATCTTCCTGTATTTAGATCACTGACATTATGATTAATCAGTGATAAGACGTGATGCACACATACCACTGTTCTTTTGAAATAATTGTCCTCGTTAACCACATGGAACCATCTTCCGATATCAGATTATGTTTAATGAAAGTCTGTATAAGGCGTGATGTACATTCACGCTGCTTACTTCCATGAGCAAAGCACATAGCATGTATTCTTTGAGGGCAGTGGAGTAGCGGGGGTGGGGTTAGTCTCGTACCCAGACCCACGCTTACGTAAGCATTATCGCTTGCAGTATAATGCTACGTAAGGTGGGTCTGGACGATTGATCACAATTTTTTGTTCCCGCGTTTCAAGAACTTGAAGCACCAATCAAATTGCAACGTGTTCGTGACGTCATAAAGTTAATAACTATGAGCGGGCTTGAGCTTGATGGCGTTGTTTCTCTAGCATCTGAGCGCCTTGGTTACCCAGATCTTCGACCTGAACAACACGCTCATTCGTGGAAGGGAACGATGTTTCTATTGCCCTGCCCACTGGTAGTGGGAAGTCGCTCTGCTATGCCGTTTGCCATATGCATTCGATGCTATTTACCAGCGTGAAGGCAGTATGGTTCTCGTCGTATCACCGTTGGTTGCGTTAATGAAAACCAGGTAGGCACAGTAGAGACAGACGATGTATTTGCTTTACTGCTGTATATTTGTGAAGGTAACGGCACTAACTATAAAAGGCTTGTCAGCTTGTTGTATAACTGGAGAGACAAGTCATGAAGATGTGTTAGCTGCATAAGCTGAAAAGTTTCAAGTCCTTTTCATTAGTCCTGAACTCTTGATGCTGTCATCAGTCTGGAGAGAAGTGCTAAGAACACCTGTTTACAGAACCAACCTGGTTGCATTTGTAATTGATGAAGCACACTGTGTGACCAAATGGCAAATAATGTGCACATACACAACACCTGCATACACATGAACACATGCACACACAACACACACAACACAAAACACTTGCATACACATGAAACACTTACACCCACACACACAACACATGCACACAATGCACTTTCACACACAACAATTGTAATTAAATTACAAGAAATGTGAAACAATGATTACAACAGAATGGTTTCATTTGCAAACATTAGATTCATCTAGAAAATGTTTTAATTTCTCCTTCATCCAATGACCTAGTTTAGCTCGATTTATTCCATTCAACATTCCATTGCACATCATTCTTGGAAAGCATGAATGCTTTCGACCCGGTATGTAACTGAATACATTGCAGGTAACAAGTTCCTGTATAACTTTACACAAATCGTCACGTTGTGAACAGCGTTTGTGGGACCCAGACAGCTTTTTATCCACTGCACCATCAAATATGCTGAGTGCATTTGATACAGGACCCAGGGCTTTTCCGATTCGTGAAATAGCCACAGGACCCAGGGCTTTTCCGATTCGTGAAATAGCCTGTGGTGTCTTATTTGCACCTAGATGATTCACAGCTGTTTTGCACAATCTATTTAAATGTTCCATGTGTAAATCACAAGATATATTTTGGCCAATTTTTCCGTGATTGTTTATAAATCTTCCCCACAACATTTGTTGAGCGAGCTGCGGTGTAAGTGTGTAGTAATACTGGGTTAACAGATTCATTGCTTCAATGCAATAATTAGTGTGGCCTGTAGCACGAAAAATAAGGAGGAAATACTTCCAACAGCGAAGGACACACATACCATCACCTTCTTTAACTGCATCTTTAAACTCCATTAAAAGTAGTCCCAGGCTTAAAGTTTCCTTGGCATATTCCTGTATGTTGTCTTGTTTGAGTGATGAATTTACCTTTACTTTCGTAGGTGAAAAAGATACATTTACATACATTTCAACTATATTCCCCACGACTGAGTCCAGAGACTCTGACGCTTAGAATTTGAAACATCGGTGAATGCAGTTGCAGGATCCTTTACCTTGAGCACATCCAAAGTGGCTGCTACAATATGAGCTGTTGTGATAAGGTCAAGAAATTCTTCAGAGGCATTCATGTCTTTACTCACGGTTGTTTGCGGTTGGAAACTAGGTTTATAATTAGAGCATTACGGTACCTGTCTAAATGATTGTGAAGAAACTCCTCATTACAGACACCTTATGTTTCAAAGCTCATAACACCTCAGAACAGCAGTAAAAATATATACTTATCTGTAGCATGCAACACAACGTTTCAACCCCTTTTATTTATAATGAGCACGCATTTTTAAAATCACACATGAATTTTATGCGCAAGCAGTGTTTACATCGCCACGCGGCACTTATTTTGGAAGGGCGTGTACAAGATCCGATATTGTGGCCCTCCTGCACAACGGTTGGAAGTAAGACTAGTCTTTTCGTAAGTCAAAGGCATGCCAAAAAATGAAGTGATGAACCACTTCTGTCGCCGAATTTTCTGTCACCCGAAAAGACCCTAGTGTATCTTATGAATAATCGATGCATGTTGTTGTCATTGCGTGAACATGTGTACATGAACATAGGTTACAAGAATGGACTTCCACATCAAACAACTGCCGCTGCACTGCAGAGTATGTGGACAAAGGCTGATGACGAGGAAGCATAAAAAGGAGATCCACGAATGCAAAGCATTTGCAGCTGATTTGCAAACTGCCTTTTCTATTAACACCAATACTGATAATGCTCAAGTGTACCCTGAACACTTCTGCCATTGCTGTCACCATACAATGCAGAGGATTATCAGTGCCAGGGTAGAAGGAGTGCATCACAGGTGTGCCCTGACACCATTTGTATGGGAAGCACATACCAATGAAGGGTGTAAGGTACATACAGTATATACTACAGGTATATGCTTCTATGCAACATCATCAGTATAAATCATACCACAGGTGTGTGAGCATTTCAGCATCAATGCAAAAGGTCATGTTAGGAAGTATACAGTTGGCAGAGGTCGTCAACCTGGCCTCACACCGAACATGTTAATTGCCCATCTTTGGAAGATTGCCCCTCCTCCAATCTTCTCAAGTGAGCCATACCCACCACTGGCAAGCCAAAACAGTGCCACTGTCCTGAAGGAGTTGAAGTGTATGGTGTGTTCAAATATTCTCAAACAGCCCCTTGAACTGCCATGTCGTCAGCTGGCCTGTACCAGTTGTGCAGTGGAGCGAGTAGCAGCATCAACCCCAGTGTGTCCTTGCTGCTCGGAGGATAGCTCCTTGGTACCCACTGAGATAAGACCAGCACCAAATGCTGTATTGCTCTTGTTGAAGGATGTACTGGTACAATGTGTGGGGTGCCACAGGGATATGAAGGCTGGCTGTTATGATGGGCATGAGTGCACACCATATCTCACTGCTGGTGAGGAGAGAGAGGCAGCCGCACTGCTGAAGAGGGCCATCTCCACCAGCCCCGATCAAGCAGGCATAATACAACTGCCTACAGGAGGAACAGTTAAGTGTATTCAATCTCACTTACATTGTTATGACACACTAAACCATACCTTGTAGCCAATGACATTCATGCATGTGACCAAAGCCCGCCACCTGACCTCCGCTGCTTGTTCCAAGACTGTGAAGACGAGGCGTGCAGAGATGCAGACAGCCAGAAGCATCGTCAGTGGAGGAGAGCCATCTGCCCTGATGGAGGAGGAGGTACTCACTTTGAGTGACGAAGAGAGGATGTCTCTATTGCAGAAGGCAGGCATCACTAACATTGCAATCGACTCTGTCCAAGTATTGGCCATAAAAGTTGGCATGGCTATTCCCTGGAACGGTTTGAGACAACTTAGACGGTAAAGCATTACACAAAAACTATAAAAATAACCTACATATGCATTACTTGTCCAGGTGGCTGAAAGCGTCAGGAGTATCTCTAGCTGGGGAGCAGCGGATGCGCAACATTTGCAGGCAAATTGTGGGCGACAACTTGAAAGGAGAGATGGCTCTTTTTTCATTTCCTCATCCTTCTGGTGGTGAAGAGCTTAGGGGAGCTCCTCTGGTTTATATTCCAGATCTAGTTCAGAAGGTTGTTGACCTCTTGGAAGAGAATGAAAGGTTAATTAGGAGGTCGAGGCATAAACCTTGCAAAATAATTTTTAACCCAATGCAGGACAGGACGGCTTACCTGGCATAATGGGGTCATCCCTGCCAGTGAGGTGTGGCTAAAAATAGGAGGGGACAAAGGAGGCGGTTCGTTCAAGATGAACTTTCAGATTGTAAATGTTCCAGCGCCTAACTCCGTTCACAACACCTGTGTGTTTTGCTGCTTTGAAGCGGGCGACACTGTTACCAACCTCCACATAGCACTTGATCGTTATAAAGATCAAGTTGCACATCTGCAAGGAATGAAATGGAGGTAGTAAAAGTTAATATCAAATGATTTAAAAAATGAACATTAAACCAACAGGCAATACACACTCAGGCTGTTCATGTGTGGAGACTACGAGTTCATTACTAGAATGTACGGGCTGTCAGGAGCAAGTGGTATGTGACTAAGTGCATGGGTACTAAACGAAGTGTACAAACATTGCACCTTTCTTATAGGATGCTACCCATGTTTGTATTGCTTGGCCCACCATCAGAACTTAGTAACACCTCTCTCAGTCAGAGGACCAGCTCCACCCAGAACATTTGAAACTATCAGTGCTGATCATCAGCACTACATTGCTTCAGGCGTTGGCAAGAAACAGGCACAACACTTCTATAACTGCATTTCAGAACCTATTTTCAACATCCCCATTTCACAAGTAAGTATAAATGAATTTGCCAAGAACTGTTTTGTATGATCATGCACATGCTCACACACACACATGCTAGGTATGCCCACCTGGTCTTCACATTACTTTGGGCATCTTTACCAAGATTTATGGGTTGCTTGAAGACGAGTGTCATACCCTTGACCTTGAGCTGGCTCTGCACTCAAGAGAGGATGCCCACTCCAGCTTCTCCAAATACAGTCATGAGCTACAAAGGCTTCGGATGCTACAAGCAGAGTTGGAGCAAGCCCAGAAGTCATACGATTTGTCGCAGCAAATCGCAACATATGTATCACTAGTTGTTGGGGAGAATGATCCAGTCACTGTGGATTTCTTCAAGCAATGTGAAGACAAGATGAAATCTCTCAAACAACTTGTAAGCCATGCATGCAGTATAAAATGTGTATTGACACACCAATCACACTAGGAAACAGATGTAGCCAACTGCACAGCCACAGTGAAGAAGGGATTTTCGATCAAAGACGGTCCCTTTGTTAAGGAGCTGGACTCTGCACTGCAGTCCATAGGAGTACATCGCCAGCAATATTTTGGAGGTGCCTTTGTGGGCAATCATGTACACAAGACTCTAAAGGTACTAAAAATTTAACTTTACAAGTAGTAATCATGCGACTTCCTCACTTTACAAGTAGTAATCATGCGACTTCTTCACGTTACAGCTATCTAACATCCAGACACTGTGCAAATCACTGGTTCAAACTGCACAAAAAAGATTGCCCCATTGCGTTGCAGAGCTACAACAGCGTACCGACATTCTGGTCAATACATTTTGCATGTTTGCTAGCTGCCACAACATATATGACCAAAATTTCATTGATGAGGCACAAACGTTTGCTCTAGGTGAGTATCATTTTTATGATTTCATTTGAACTCAAGACCATACATATAATTGATTTCTACAGAACAAGCCATTGAACAGTTCATGGCGTACTTCCGGAAGTCCTTCCCAGAGGCAACAGTCCCCCATTAAGATGCATATCCTGGAGGATCATGCTACTACATGGGCTAATTCTACGCATGTTGGATTTGGCCTCCTAGGCGAACAGGGGGCTGAGTCCATCCATGCCAAGTTTACACGACTTGGCTTGGCATACACAGCAGTTACTGACAAAGTAAAGCATTTGCAGTGCATTCTCAAAGAACATTTAATAAGTGTTTCCCCACAAGTTTTAGCTGCCGTCCCCCCTCCACAAAAGAAGAAAAAAAAAATTTAATCCTCACTCACATACGTCTTCAAACGGTGCACATCATTTATTGAGGTGTCTTCGTCATCATCCGTTAGCTAGGTGTACGGGTGTACGCATGGGCCATGCTATGCAGGCAGTTGACAACTAGCTGCAGCTCTAAACCCTTCAGAGAACAGGAAAACATGATACACGTAACTTTTTACCTTTCCATATGACCCTACCTTCTGCACCAGGGATAAGTACGCGCGAAATAACCAACTAAAATGGCGATTTTCAAAACGTTTGAACACCACTTCAGAAAATTCGGCGACACACGCCTTTAGTAGAAACAAGTACAACTATCTACATACCTTTCAGTTATCGTCGTTTTCTATCCCATCGATGTGCAGGAGAGGCACTATAGTCTTCAGAACGTATATAGGTCAGTACGCACTGAGATAAGTACCTCACTTCAAGACACAAAACTGACACCTTTTTGTGCGGTAAGACCACGTGATTTTATATGCCATATGAAGGTCAGAGGTGTTTCTTAACCACAGTATGGCTTATAGGTGTTTATTGTACAAGGTGTGCTTTGTGTATAGCGCATTCCAAAGGGCATTGGTTGTCCGGTTCGTTGCTATGCGAGAGCAAATCCATTTCAAAATTTTGGGGCGGAGGGCCTAATTTCCACGCGTTCAATGAGAGTAGACAGCCGTACTGACGTCAGCAACTACATTTCGCCTGTTGATAAGGTTCCTCAATATACTGCAAGCGATAATGCTTACGTAAGCGTGGGTCTGGGTACGAGACTAGGGTGGGGTGGGGGACATATGTCCCAGGGCGCAGGGTTGAGGGGGCGCTGAAATAGACGAGAGATACTGAATTAATTATTGCGTCAACGAGAACTCACGAACGCATGGGCAGATACAGGGGGGCGGGGGGGGGGGGGGAGGTTGCAAACCCGTTCATATAAGGCTCCTCGGCCTCCCCTCCCTCTTTTCCGCTAGGTACCCGCCCCCCCCCCATCGCCATTAGTGCATTATGTCCCCGGGCGCTCAACAATCACACCTACGCCACTGCAGTTTGAGGTATAGGCCATTAGTAATTACCAATAATCACCTCCAACTTATAAAGGCACGGAACTTAACATGTTGACTTGTCTAGATGAATGAAATCATGATCATCATTAAGTAGAAAAAGCCATGATGTGCAATCTTAGTGCTTGGTTCAATGCAATGAGATGCATGTATTACAGCTATAACTATGCTATTTAATAGATAAGCTTTTAATAATTACCAATAAGCATATTAAATCATATACCGCCATTGTGGTTCTCACGTGAATGACCTTGCTACTCATGGCCTCAGCTGTAGATGGAGTGAAGGTCAGCTGTAGATGGAGTGAAGGTCAGCTGTAGATGGAGTGAAGGTCAGCTGTAGATGGAGTGAAGGTCAGCTTAAACAACATCATCCACAGAGCCCTGTCAGCTGCGGAGCCTTCTGGAGTAGCTAGATCAGATGGTAAAAGGCCAGATGGTATTTCAATGGTTCCCTGGAAAGAGGGGAAACAACATGCAGAGACACTTTGGCACCATCACATCTCTCCACTGCTGAAAGAGGACCAGGTTTAGTAGCAGCAGAGGCTGAATTCCAAAAGAGGAAGAAGTATTTCTCTCTTGGAGCTAAGTATACTGCTTTGTTCCCATTGCATGTAAGTGTGTTTGGTGCTGAAACGTTGTCCTTTCTTAAGGACCTTGGCCATCGTCTGCACCAAACCACTGGAGACTCACAATCCTACCAGTTCTTACTCCAGCGCCTTTCTGTGGCAATCCAGAGAGGAAATTCCACCTTCGTCTTGGGAACAATAAGTTCCTATGATGGCATAGATAACTTTTAGTTCTGTTTTTGAGTGATTGAGTGTGTTAGTCTGAGTACGGATGGTTAGTTATGGACCCTGATTGATGGAGGCCACATACACTGGGTTCTGCTTGCTGGGTTGCTACGGACTTGTTCTTGTATGCTCAGCTTGAGTAGGTTATTGTGAGTGCAGTGGCGTTTCTCTCTCTTTCCCTCAGATTGGCTTCTCTTCAGACTTTAATCAGTTGTGGAACTGCAAAAGCCTTGGGTTGAAGTATGCCACAGAATCCAAGCTGAGCTGTCTTGCTTCAATCAGCTTTGTAGGGGTCCAGAGACAGATATCTGATCCCCTGTTCAAGGCCAGGGAGGAGTGTGTGTGTGTGTGTGTGTGTGTGTGTGTGTGTGTGTGTGTGTGTGTGTGTGTGTGTGTGTGTGTGTGTGTGTGTGTGTGTGTGTGTGTGTGTGTGTGTGTGTGTGTGTGTGTGTGTGTGTGTGTGTGTGTGTCACAAGGCTGCTATGGCAACACCCACTGACCACTTGTCATGTGGCCTCCAGCTGCTGCACCCTTTGGAGGCTAGGGTGTACAGGGAGTGTGCAGCCTCCATGAGGAGGATTGGTCGGGACTGCAATTAGAAGAGATCAAAGCAGTGACCACTGGGGGGGAGGTGCCCAACAACATCCTCACACAGATACTGCAGATCAGCTGTGGGTGTGGTTAGTGATTAGAGACCACACCCACTCAGCTCACCCTCCCTCCAGGTACAGACACGAGTGTTGACATGGAAACATTGGTGGATGACTTTGTCACTTTTTATGTAGCAGGTGAGCAATGACTTACTTCACCCCAGGTCTTAATCATGTGGTCCAACACTGTAAGTCAGGAGACAACAGCGAATGCACTTTCATTTGCAGTAATCCTTATTCACCAACACATCCTGAAGTGCTTGATAAGGGTGTGTGTGTGTGTGTGTGTGTGTGTGTGTGTGTGTGTGTGTGTGTGTGCGTGTGGTGTGTGTGTGTGTGTGTGCGTGTGTGTGTGTGTGTGTGTGTGGTGTGTGTGTGTGTGTGTGTGTGTGTTTATGTTTGCCTGTACATATATGTGATCTCAATGCAATGGATCCAGGCTGCTCTCTGAGATAGAGGATGTTCTTGGAGACAGGAAGGAAGTTACTGGAGATGACCTGGACAAGCTAAAGTACACAGAACAGGTGAGGATGTTGTTGATTGCCATGGTAACATCACCTCAATCTCACCTACTTGTAGGTAATCCAAGAGGTGTTGCGAATGTACCCCACAGTCATCAGGATGATCAAGGAGTCTCCAAGGGGTGGATTGGAACTTAGTGGTTATCACATCCCAGAGGGTGCTTCCATTAGTGTGAGCCATTACATACCATTAGATTGCGTGGCCACACCTATCTTTGTTGTAGTTCTTTACCGCTGTGATGTCTCGAAACCCTGCATTCTTCAATGATCCTGACACATTTGACCCATCCCGATTTGATGTCGACAAGCCACGGTAGTGCATATACTCCTGATCAGAGGTGGCTATGGATTGCATGGCTTCCCCCCCCCCCCCCCCCCCCCCATAGACCAGGTCCATTTGTCTACTTCCCATTCAGTGTAGGACATCGCTCCTGTATTGGACGTCACTTTGCCATGGTAAGAGGGAGAACGTTTAGTGATGGGAAGAGCTGAGCTGTCGGGATAGAAATCACTATGGGACCATTGATATATTGCCACTGCCATTCTGCCATTGCTCTTTGCCACCCCTGTTTCTCCTCTTTCCCTTTGTCACTCCTCTTTCTCTTTATCACTTCCTTTTGCTCTCAGATTGGTCTAAAAAATTACCCTCACACGACTTCTGAAGACCTTCAGGGTCACACTGCCTCCTTCATTCAGTCTGGTGGTGGAGCAACGAATTACCCTGCAACCACAGGGTGGTGTACCTTGTACTTTGAGGGAGATTAGCTGATGAGTGCAGCATGGTGGTCATTGCTGCACTGTTTGGTATGCTGACTCAACATTTGTACTGTGGGAACAAAAAAAAATGCTTGTTGAAATGTTTTACTGGTATTATTAAATTCCAATAGTTAGGCGAAAGAGATAGTGAATGCCTCATTCAGATTGCAGCCATGCTTTAACAGTCTCATCACATGCCCAGGAACTAGCGTACATTAGTCCTGATCACCGGTCTATTGTACAATTGATCATAATTTAAAGAGACAGGATGCTTCTAGTCTTCCAACTGGGACAGAGAAGTCATTGTACGCGGGAGGAGCGGAATGTCCTACAAAAAAAGTCTGGTAGACTGGCAAGAATTTGTAACACGTGTTTTTCAAGTTTTAAAATTACATTTCTGATGCTTAGCATTGTTTCCGTAAAAATGTATTGATAATGATAAATTCGTAATCAGAGCTCAGTTGTGCTAGAACGGAATGTGCAATTGTGACTGTCTAAAAATGGCTTTGTAGAATACGAAGTTAAGTATCAGAATCCATGCAAATCAAAGCCTTTAATTCAAATCAAAAAATTCTTGACAAATCTCGCCAAGATTGTTTTTGTTGGGCCGTCTTGTCCAAGCCAGTGATAAGGAGCAGCTGCAGGTTGGCACACTCATTAATTATATAAAAAGGGATTAAAGGCACGAGTATGCAATCGAGAGCAATATTAATGATCGAAACCTTACAAACGCGCGTGCGTGCAACCCACAAGCGCTCATACCTCCCGCATAGGTAGGTAGTTTGGGTATAGTTGGGGTTGGGTTATATGGGGTAGTTATAGGGTAGTTGTGGGGGGTGGGGTGGGATGGGATCAGATAAAACCTTTCCAATATAGCAGATAGAAAGACCTATCTAGTGTAGTGCATGGACCACGATATTTTTGCTTAATTTGACCGTCACATTGCAACATACCAAAAGAGGAAAAATACTTTAAAGCAATTATAAATGTGCTGATGTGGATTCATATGAAATATAATGATCAAATTTCACATACTTTATTACGTGTTTTGGTTTAGGTTAAGAGGTTACGTGTTCACAGTGGGTTAGGACCCCGACATTTAAGTAGGGTATAATGTATTTTTATTTTTTTTTATAACACCTTGCAGCACTATAATCTGCAGGAAAAATTTCCATAATGTTTATGGTTAATAAGTGACAGTCCGCCAAAGCATAAACAAGGAGAATTTTATTAAAAGTGTAAAGGTAATTATATTTTGTTGGAATCATAAAGGATTGAGTTATATATATGTTTACTACATAGCATTTTGTCTCCTGTTTCTAATGATACTAATTTGTAGTGTTTGGTTATATTGAAGACGTGAATTTTTAAAGATTTTCCACAAATATTATTCAAAAATTGTACTCGTACCAAGTTTAAACTCATTCTAATCGAATCTACAGCCATCTGGGCCATATATGACACATAACTACGATTAACCATCATTTGGCACTAGCAACATAGGCGCCGCCTCCCGCCGCGTTCTAAGTTAGAGCGACAAAAGTTAAAAACAACAGCAGTATACACAGCGCCATGTTTATAATAATTTCATTAATAACATACATTTAACACAAGAGTGGACCGTGGGAATAAGACTTGCGAGACTTACTGGCACCTGGGCCTTTCACAACGCTACACCACGCTGTCCTTTTGTTGTGTGCGACAATAACACAATACAGCCCGTGTTTTGTTCATTGTGTAGAGGCCTGCGTGTGCTTGCTGGCCTGCGGCGCATATACTCATGTATTTAAGACGTGTGTGCAAACATTTGTAACGGCTAGTTTTGAAGTGATAGTGATTGTATCCTTTCTGTGCATCGGTGATCAAAGTTTGTTCGTTCGTTCGTTCGTTCGTTCATTTCGTTTTGTTCGTTGGCGGCTGCTCGATTATGGCTGAAGAGGTTGAAGATACCGGTAAACGTAAAATAGAAATGGTGAAGCTTGGGAGAGATACGTAAAGCGGTTTAGAAGCAATTTTGAGGCAGCAGAACAATTCATCGCTGATGAAAAATTAGTTGGCAATGAAGACCAAAGGAGAGGGTTGAAAAAAAAAAAGGGTGAATCGAATGGGGCCCCCTTCTTCTGCAGTAGGAGCTGGAGGGACTTCAACAACTGGTAAACCAGCAAGAGCTCTACTGTTTGACCCTGAAAAGCGTCAGGTGCTCATTGAATGTATCCCACAAAAGGTTAGGTGAGATCAAGAATGTGACAGGGTTGTATACGATGAATTCATTACTAATCTCTCTATCATTTTGAGAGTTGTTTCCTCCAAGCAAAGAATTAATACTGAACACCTTGACCACCTTTGCAAAGAAACTGCACTTAAACTTGTCAGCCATTGGCCAGGATTTAAATTTACTCCTTCTGTACATCAGGTACTAGCCCACTCTGCAGCATTGATTAGTGCTAATGATTCTAAAGGATTGGGAACATTATCAGAAGAACCCCTAGAGCACAACAATAAAAACCTTCGCATATACAGAGAGCATTTAGCTAGGAAAACTACCCAGCATGCCAACTTGTCTGATGTAATAACGCGATTATGGATTAAGTCTGATCCTATAGTTAGAAGCTTTCAACATGCTGTCAATTGCTCGTTTTGTGGTGAGGAGCACAATGTCCGGTCTTGTACACAAAAGCATGCAAGATCAAGTTGCTTCTCTTTGGAAGAACATCTACTTGCCTGCATGTTTGCAGATGATCAGGATCAGGATTCAGGAGACAGGAACATAATCTGAACTTTGTCTGTCAGCATGCAGCATTCATACTATATATTTGCTAATCATTGATTTTACATTTTTGATTTTTATGTAGTAAGGTTCATATATGTAGTGTTACTTTTTGTACTTCAATTGTGTAAACTAATAAGGATGTCTGAATACATATTAAAAATTTAATACTTAATGATATTCAAATGAAATAGAACTTGATTATTTTGGTTTGAAATATTCAAATCTTATAATCATTAAACTTGATTAATAATAAACATTTTCTTGTAACACATAATCAGAATAATTACAACATTTCATTTGTTTCTCTAAATTCACTAATGTCTACATGACCCCTATTTTTAAACCACTGTGGTGTTGTAGATCACAATTTCTAAATATATTTATTTTAACCTGAAATATTCTATCATCCAATTTACGCCATGAAGTTGGAACAAATGAAGAAGCCTTTTCAAATGAACATACTCCCGTGGAGAATGGGACCGGGTACGAGGCATATTGCCGGTCAAAGATGTCACTGCAATGCGGGGTATCTCCAGTGGCGGATACAGGAATAAGGCAATGGGGGGGGGGGCAGTTATATTGGAGGGGCGGCATATTTTGGAGCGCGCTCTTCTCCCCCCCCCCCCCCCCCCCCCCCCCCCCCCCCACGGTCCCCTACACGGCTGTTACAATTAGGTACATTGAAACGTGGACATTAGGTCCACGCCCGCTGTGAATATTAAGTACCTAGCAACATGGCTCATTTGTTCCGTAGCAACGCCTACCTTGGAAAAAAACCTTTTTGTCTAGGCTTGTAATCGCCTGGTTTCACGAAGTAACAGGATGTGTGCACAGAGAAAGCAGTTAGTAAAACGTCGGTGCATTTTTCTTGTCATAAAAACATTTTGTACTTTCGCTATACAAATTAATACGGAAGGATCCTCGTGAGACGTCGTGTGAACATTTCGTGTTTTTGGCTAAACCTCCAGATGATTTGGTGTGAAAAAGGTATGGGATAGTAACCTGAACTTGTTGTTTGACATTTTGTTGTCAATACGTTACTACTCGATTTTATGTGGGAGTTATGGACGTCAGAATAACTGAGTTGCTTTTTAACGAAGATTCATGCGTTACCTTTTCTCAACAGGTGGAACAGCGGCAGACATACTTGGTGCTATATTTAGGTAATGTTCTCGCATTATGCTTTTCAACTTATCCTTATCTAATGGGTTTCTTATACTAGAATAGGTACGTTTTAGGGAGTTGAACTTGGCGTGGATAGATTCTGCACCCTGCTCACCCATGAGGCCACATCCTGCCTGGTGCAGTGATAGCCATTCCACAGTATGGCATTCAAGAATGTGCATCTTCACTGTTCTGCCAACACCTTGGAATTCCTTATCAAAGGTGGCAAAAAAACTCTTGATGGTGTGGTCTGTTAAATAGAAATATGAATATGTGCATGGTGGCTTGCATGAGCACTGAAAGTATGTCCATACCAAGGTGTTGCACTTTATCAGGTGTGGTAGTGTTGCAATCATACAGGGAGTGACACTCAGAAAACTGCTTCAGAAAGTGTGAGGAACCTTGCATGAACGGCTTCTGCCTCATCGTTCAATTCTGGTGAGTTGGCCGTTGCAGTTAATATGCATGAGCAGAGCTCTTCAATATTGGAGGGCTGTAATATATACATGGTTCATTATTGCCATGCATCCATAACTAGTAGCACCTTCAAAATTTTGTGGACATGGTTTCCAACGAATATCCCACCATAATAACGTTGGCGACACACACCAAATGAATCCAAGCAAGACTGAACTCTCTTGATGCATGGACCATCATCCATCTTGAAACCCTTGTTGACAGTCTCTGTGATAAGATTTCTCCGATTCTCCTTTAGAAGAAATAATATTAAAGTTTATGATCGGCTGGAAAAAAATAACTCACCAACACATTTCTCCTCTCATGCCAGTTACTGGAGAGTTCAAGGAGACTTCCAATGAATGGTGTGAAGTTGCCAGCAGAAATTGAACAGTAGGTTGCTAACTGTTGAAAGGTTTCCTCTTCAAGATGCACTGTTTCCAATTCACTAATTATTTCGCTCAGATCTTTAAGTGCCTTGGAATACTCGTCAAATTGGGATCTACTGAGGGGAGCAGTTGGACAATACAGTGCCAGTTTCAAGTCGATTCTGTGGCAGGCTTCCTCAAACATAGAAAAGAGCTTCAGGAATATTCCTTGAGTGATGTGTAAGGAACACAGACCTGCAAGTAAGTCAGATATCAGAATACATTTAAAATTTGTTTTGTCCATACATGGTACCTGAGAGAGGGTTTTTTTAAAGAATGGCTCGTTAATGCAGTTGTTATAATATTTTGCATTCTTGATATCTCCACCACTTGCGATAAACCACTGATAGTCAGCTAACATTGTCTCCAAGGAACGACGGGCACACAGACGACTAGTTGGTGATGATGTCCATAACTGATCTAGTGTCACTAGGCACCACAGGCATGGATGTTTTCCTGTGATACAAAATATATGTAGTAACAATTTCCTATAAAATCTAGCTTACCACTTGCACCAGAGGTTCCGTACATTAGACACAGAAAATCATAGTCACCCACTGAGAAAGGGTTTCAGTACATATGTCCTTTAAAGATCAAGAAGTATTTTTTAATACAAACAATTTTTAACAACTTACTTCCACTTCATGGTGTGAAGTGCAGTCACCTCAGCTCTGAACCTGTCCAGTGCCACATGGAGGTTTGTACGTGTGTCATCAGCCTCAAAATATGAAAACACACATGTGTTATGCACAGAATTTGGCGCGTGTGTGTTCACGATTTGAAAATTCATTTTGAATAAACCACCCCCTTTATCACCACCAAGCTTCAGCCATATTTTGTCATCTGGTATCATGCCTTCATGCCATGTGAGTGTGCTTTCCCTAAGTAAAAACAATTCCATTAATGTTCTATGACACATAAACTACCTTTTATCATACATCTCATTCTGTTCCAGAAGTTGGGTGATCTTTGCAGTGAGGCTGGGTGTATAGGCATGAGCTCCCCCTCTGATTTCTTCACCACCATCATGCAGCCAACTTGAAAGAGAATGGAGCAAACTCTACCTCCAAGTTGTCTTCTATCAGCTCTCTGCAGAGGGCACAATGTTTCCGCTCACTACCAAAGCTGATACCAGAGTGTTTCAACCATCTGAAATTGAAATTCAAATAGATGTACACCATTGTATTTTCTTCCTTTACATGTACCTGCTGAGGGTTCTCAGCCTGTACCATGGTAAGCCAATCATGGATTTGATAGCAAGCCCTTGTGTGGGCTCTATATTCAGCTTGATCCCAGCACTGTGGAGCAGCTGCTGCCTTTGGTCTGCACTCAGTGCTCTGACTTCATCCTCAAAGAGGATGCCAGAATCATCAGAGCTGCCACTTAAGATGTTGCGTGTCCGTTGAAGCTCAAGCACATGACGCTTACATGTGCGTTTGCTCAACTGTGTGATGGGGGCTTTTGGCACTGTCACGCGAGCCAACGTCAATGGCTGTAAGTGCAAGTGAAATAACAACAATCTGTATTGATTATCACTTATACTGTTCCTCCAGTTGGAAAGTAAATGCAGTTCTCCTTTGAAGCATCCAACATTCTGTGCACAACGGTATGCACAGACTGCATTTCCTCTCTGTTGACCTCATCAGTGCAAGTATGTGTGTCATAATTAGCAGCTCTCACATTCCTCTTGCATGATGTGCACGACACCATCACGTCATTTAGCAGCAGCTGAACCACTCTGGACGCTGGCTTTAGTTGTGTGCACTCCAATGGACTGGTGTCATAGCAGCAGGGACAAAATGAACCCCTCAGGTGGATCCATTCAGTCAGACAGCGAGCACACACAAGTCCCTCGCATGGCAACTGTATTGGCCGTCTCAACACACTGAGGCAAATGGGACAGTTCAGCTCACTAATAGCAGAAAGTAGCTGTGTATTGGCCAATGGTGGTACAATGGAATTTTGAATGGTTTCTGATGGTGCTATGGCCATGATGTGCTGTACAACTTGGGCTGGAGTGTTGCCAGATATCTCAGCTAGGGGCCATCGTGCCTTAGAAGGAGGCATACCCTTACTGCATCCCTATATGTGTAAGGGGATTTCCCTTTGTACAATTGCATTCACCAGTACATACCTTACAGCTGTGGATTGTATGGTTGTACCAGTCATAAGGTTTCAGACCACACTTGTAAGGTTTCTTGTGTATAGCTGTTGTGACATGCTTCATAGTGAGGTAGCACTTGTTGCAAAACATTGGTGGGTGGATCTGATAGCAATCCTTGGTTGTTGCAATATGAAATGCTGACAACAGCTCCTCACTGATACATGCCACGGGTATCGTTTTTTAGCTGCTGGTTTTGTGCTAACTTTGTGTAGTTTGCACCCACACACCCTACACAACTCATCCGATTTGCACCTGTGTACTGCAGGGGCCATAGATCAGAGATAATATATAAAGGGATTGGCAACGAGTCACGTGAGCCATAGAGTTTCGCAATTTTTCGCGTGCCATCCGACCTGCTGTGAATCGCACCTGCGTAGAAGTGAGGACAGAGTCTAAAACTCGCTGGTTTGTTTGAACTAAAAGGAAAAGGCTTATTTGATTGTAATTTTCAAGTTCGCCATCACATGTACAACGTGTTGCTCTTTTTTGAAGGGCCGTGAGTGTTCGGTTGCACAGTTTCGAGCTTTTTTGCCAAAATTGCGATTTTTCTGGAGCGCCGTTTTTTGTGGGACAGTATCTTACGAATCGATGGTCTTTTCTGTTTGAAAATGGCTCTATAACGTGCAAGATGGTTAAATTGTAGCGTGGTGTTGTTTGTTTGTAACGGCAGTGCTCAGAACCGCTCCAACAGAATGTTGGATATGGTAATTTTGTGGGACAGTGTAACCTTTATCGTGTAAGCTAGATCGCTAAATCTAACGCTGTCTTGTAGCTCTTGGTTCATATTTTAGCATCCGAATATTTTTATATCTAGCGCGCGACTACGTTACGGCTTGTATTGTGTCAAAGGTGATGGTTTTACGGTTGTTTCTAACTTGCTAGCCCATTTTGCAGTCTACAACGCAATTAGCTACTCATCGCCATCCTATAATGATAATTGACCTATTTGTGTACACGCATACATTTGTTGGTTGTGGGTTCGAGTACAGGTGCGGATGGCACGCTCTAATGCGTGAAAAGTGGGCTCGTTTCCAATCCCTTTATATATTATCTCTGCATAGATCCTGTGGTGTGCGGTTCGATTATTCATATTTATACCATAGCGGTCGAATAGGAAATACGACCCGTTACAGACCGTGTAGTAACTTATTTCATTCATAGAAATACTCACCGCAGCTCGCTTGCTTGGTGAAACGTTTTTGAAGCTTATCTATCTGGAGGATTGGGAGTACCACCGCTTAGAAAACCTGCTATTATTAACCTCTCGTTAAATCCTTTTATGCGCACAGGCTGTAGCATCTTATAACGAGCCATTTTCAACTGCGCCTTTACTTACAAAGTATTTTAAATATGTGTGCAGCACCATTCATGTACTGGTTTTTATTTTGCTTCACTGATTTTTGCATAAAATAGCTCCAAAGTTGGTGGTTTAATAATGAGGTTTGTCTATGCCATTTTCAATATATACCGTAATCCAGTTCACACGATCTAATTGTAAAACCTAATGGCACGTACGTAACAGCCGCGTGATGAGTTCTTAATTTTCTGTACGGTTCCGCCTTGTCCTCTTTGTCTCCCCCAGCCTCTTCTATGGCCATGGGAGCCATGCGGGTGGTGGTGGCAGCGGCCAGGGTGGCAGCAGGTGAAGTGGTGGTGGGGGCACTGGTGCCAATACTGGTGCCGGTGGTGGGGCTGGTGCAGGTAGCGGCGGTGCTCCTGCTTCTGCTGCTGGAGGTGGGGGCAGCTCTGCTGTTGGTGGTGGGGGCAGCGCTGCTGCTGGTGGCGGTGGGGGCAGCTCTGCTGGTGGCGGTGGGGGCAGCTCTGCTGGTGGCGGTGGGGGCAGCGCTGCTGCTGCTGCTGCTGCTGGTGGCGGTGGGGGCAGTGCTGCAGCTGCTGCTGGCGACGGACGGTAGGGGGGCAGCAATGTATCTAGCGGCGGTGGCGGTGGCGGTGGCTGCATAAAGGGAAGAGGAGTTGGAGGATGTACTTCGTCCTCTGACTAATGCATCTGCACCAATCTTACGTACTGCTGCACGGGCAGATCTTGTAACAACCTTTGGAGCTAGCAATGGATGAGACTTACAAAAGGCATCATTTACTTCACTGAGAAGCTCACTATCCCTAAGAATAGCTTTTTCAAGACCACCATTATACTCCATTAGTGTATGAGATTTGGGTTCATACAAGGAGTAGCTATATGGGAGAAGGATATGGTAATTTTCAGTAGCAAATGCAATTAAATTCATACACAGGGCTGCCGTTGTACATCAGATAAGGAAGCCTTTTTGTACACATCAGATTAAGGATGACACCCCAATATTCAATAGACAGGTCACAAAGCTAAGGAGAAAGGACTACATGTACTGTACGGGTCACCATGCATGTACATGTGAAGTGAATGGTTTTGTGCAGATCCCTTACATGCGTGCTGTACACATGTTGCATGCACATCTTCCTATAGCTTTTTAATGCTAGTGCAATACAACATGTCATGACATACCTTTGGGTGGTAGTGGTAGTTCGGTGACCCCTGCGATACCGCTTCCTCTCGGCAGCACGTATAGCCAATCGGACAGCGGGGTCATTCCAATACCGATTCCTTTCAGATGCCTTAATGCCAGCTGAATTGTCCTCGTATTTCTGCCTTTTAGCAGCGCGGTTCTCCTCGACGTCCTCTTGATATCGCTGCCTTTTAGCAGATTGCTTAGTTCAATATCTGCGTTGTAGCTATCGCGTACAGAGGCCTTCTTCTTTTCGGGATCGGCCTTGTAGCTGTCGCGTACAGAGGCCTTCTTCTTTTCGGGCTTTAGCCTTGTTTTCTTGTGATAAAATATCGTCTTGCTTTTGAAGGTATTCCGCTCGTAGTCTCGTTCCCAGACCCTCATACACAGCAGCGGATGGATTACATCACCGCGAGTATATATATTGCGAATGCATATCAGGCTGGGGACGAGACTATTCCGCTCGTTGCTTACAGTGTAGATCTGATTACGCGAAGGCGTTTAACTTCACTAGCCAAAGTATCGATTAAACTGCGATAATAGGAACACCAAATAAATTTCGTGCAGGTTGGAGTATTTATACTGCAAGCTGTACAAATAACTTCATTGAACAATAATAAACCAAATAAGCTTCTGCCATACCAATTCCTATATAGAACTTGCTACCGCATGAGGTACTTCTCTTTCTAGGTGTCTATATGACCTTAAAGGATAACGTGCAGGTGAATTCCGAAGATATTGGTGCTATTGATATTGCCGTTCTTCAAAACCGTTTGTAGCTTGTGTTATACCATAGATTATTCCGACCAAGAATTATTTTGGGACTGGACACGAGAACCAGGAATTCGTTTGTTTCTCTAAAAGCACACCGTTTTATGACACAGAACAAACGTAGAACTGTAGATCTTTGAGTTCTCGTTCCATCGCGACAAAGAGATAAGCCATCCGTTTCTCTGTTGTCCCTCCAGACCCGAGTGAAGTTTATTCATCAATCCCCTAACCGTCATTGTGGTTCTCACGTGATACTCATGGCTTCAGCTGTAGATTGAGTGAAGGTCGCCACTCCAGGCATTCTAACTTAAACGACATCATCCACAGAACCCCGTCAGCTGCAAAAATACCTACTCATTTGGAGCCTTCTGGAGTAGCTAGATCAGATGGTAAAAGGCCAGATGGTATTTCACTGGTTACCTGGAAAAGGAAAACTCCTTATGTGGGATGCAACATGCAGAGACACCTTGGCACCATCACATCTCTCCACTGCTGAAAGAGGACCAGGTTTGGTAGCAGCAGAGGCTGAATCCCAAAAGAGGAAAAAGTATTCCTCTCTTGGAGCTAAGTACTTCTTTGTTCCCATTGCATGTGAGTCTCTTGGTGTGTTTGGTGCCGAAAGATTGTCCTTTCTTAAGGACCTTGGCCATCGTCTGCACCAAACCACTGGAGACTCACAATCCTACCAGTTCTTACTCCAGCGCCTTTCTGTGGCAATCCAGAGAGGAAATTCCACCTTCGTCTTGGGAACAATAAGTTCCTATGATGGCATAGATAACTTTTAGTCCTGTTTTTGAGTAATTGAGTGTGATGAGTAAGGATGGTTAGTTATGGCACTGATTGATGGAGGCCACATACACTGGGTTCTGCTTGCTGGGTTGCTACGGACTTGTTCTTGTATGCTCAGCTTGAATAGGTTATTGTGAGTGCACTGGCGTTTCTCTCTTTCCCTCAGGTTGGCTTCTCTTCAGACTTCAATCAGTTGTGGGACTGCAAAAGCCTTGGGTTGAAGTAATCCAAGCTGAGCTGTCTTGCTTCAATCAGCTTCATAGGGGTCCAGAGACAGATATCTGATCCCCTGTTCAAGGCCAGGGAGGAGTGTGTGTGTGTGTGTGTGTGTGTGTGTGTGTGTGTGTGTGTGTGTGTGTGTGTGTGTGTGTGTGTGTGTGTGTCACAAGGCTGCTATGGCAACACCCACTGACCACTTGTCATGTGACCTCCAGCTGCTGCACCCTTTGGAGGCTAGGGTGTACAGGGAGTGTGCAGCCTCCATGAGGAGGATTGGTCGGGACTGCAATTAGAAGAGATCAAAGCAGTGACCACTGGGGGGGAGGTGCCCAACAACATCCTCACACAGATACTGCAGATCAGCTGTGGGTGTGGTTAGTGATTAGAGACCACACCCACTCAGCTCACCCTCCCTCCAGGTACAGACACGAGTGTTGACATGGAAACATTGGTGGATGACTTTGTCACTTTTTATGTAGCAGGTGAGCAATGACTTACTTCACCCCAGGTCTTGATCATGTGGTCCAACACTGTAGGTCAGGAGACAACAGCGAATGCACTTTCATTTGCAGTAATCCTTATTCACCAACATCCTGAAGTGCTTGATAAGTGTGTGTGTGTGTGTGTGTGTGTGTGTGTGTGTGTGTGTGTGTGTGTGTGTGTGTGTGTGTGTGTGTGTGTGTGTGTGTGTGTGTGTGTGTGTGTGTGTGTGTGTGTGTGTGTGTGTGTGTGTGTGTGTGTGTGTGTGTGTGTGTGTGTGTGTGTGTGTGTGTGTGTGTGTGTGTGTGTTTATGTTTGCCTGTACATATATGTGATCTCAATGCAATGGATCCAGGCTGCTCTCTGAGATAGAAGATGTTCTTGGAGACAGGAAGAAAGTTACTGGAGATGACCTGGACAAGCTAAAGTACACAGAACAGGTGAGGATGTTGTTGATTGCCATGGTAACATCACCTCAATCTCACCAACTTTTAGGTAATCCAAGAGGTGTTGCGAATGTACCCCACAGTCATCAGGATGATCAAGGAGTCTCCAAGGGGTGGATTGGAACTTAGTGGTTATCACATCCCAGAGGGTGCTTCCATTAGTGTGAGCCATTACATACCATTAGATTGCGTGGCCACACCTACCTTTGTTGTAGTTCTTTACCGCTGTGATGTCTCGAAACCCTGCATTCTTCAATGATCCTGACACATTTGACCCATCCCGATTTGATGTGGACAGACCACGGTAGTGCATGTACTCCTGATCAGAGGTGGCTATGGATTTTATGGCTTCCCCCCCATAGACCAGGTCCATTTGTCTACTTCCCATTCAGTGTAGGACATCGCTCCTGTATTGGACGTCACTTTGCCATGGTAAGAGGGAGAACGTTTAGTGATGGGAAGAGCTGTGCTGTCAGGATAGAAATCACTAAGGGACCATTGATATATTGCCACTGCCATTCTGCCATTGCTCTTTGCCACCCCTGTTTCTCCTCTTTCCCTTTGTCACTCCTCTTTCTCTTTATCACTTCCTTTTGCTCTCAGATTGGTCTAAAAATTACCCTCACACGACTTCTGAAGACCTTCAGGGTCACACTGCCTCCTTCATTCAGTCTGGTGGTGGAGCAACGAATTACCCTGCAACCACAGGGTGGTGTACCTTGTACTTTGAGGGAGATTAGCTGATGAGTGCAGCATGGTGGTCATTGCTGCACTGTTTGGTATGCTGACTCAACATTTGTACTGTGGGAACAAAAAAAAAATGCTTGTTGAAATGTTTTACTGATATTATTAAATTCCAATAGTTAGGCGAAAGAGATAGTCAATGCCTCATTCAGATTGCAGCCGTGCTTTAACAGTCTCGTCACATGCCCAGGAACTAGCGTACATTAGTCCTGATCACCGGTCTATTGTACAATTGATCATAATTTAAAAAGACAGGATGCTTCTAGTCTTCCAACTGGGACAGAGAAGTCATTATACGCAGGAGGAGTGGAATGTCCTACAAAAAAAAGTCTTGGTAGACTGGCAAGAATTTGTAACACGTGTTTTTCAAGTTTTAAAATTACATTTCTGATGCTTAGCATTGTTTCCGTAAAAATGTATTGATAATGATAAATTCGTAATCAGACCTCAGTTGTGCTAGAATGGAATGTGCAATTGTGACTGTCTAAGAATGTGGCTTTGTAGAATACGAAGTTAAGTATCAGAATCCAAATCAAAGCCTTTAATTCAAATCAAAAAATTCTTGACAAATCCCGCCAAGATTTTTTTTGTTGGGCCGTCTTGTCCAAGCCAGTGATAAGGACCAGCTGCAGGTTGGCACACTCATTATTTATATAAAAAGGGAGTAAAGGCACGAGTACGCAATCGAGAGTAGAACATGATCGAAACCTTACAAACGCGAGTGCGTGCAACCCACAAGCGCTCATACCTCCCACATAGTTAGGTAGTTTGGATATAGTTGGGGTTGGGTAGTTATAGGGTAGTTGTGGGGTCGTTGTGGGGGGTGGGATCAGATAAAAATATAGCAGATAGAAAGACCTATCTACTGTAGTGCATGGATATAATCGCTTAATTTGACCGTCACATTGCAACATACTATATTTGCAAAAGAGGAAAAATACTTTAAAGCAATTTTAAATGTGCTGATGTGGATTCATATGAAATATAATATTTTTCATTCATAAAACTTCATTACGTGTTTTGGTTTAGGTTTTAAGAGGTTACGTGTTGTAGATGTAGATCACAATTTCTAAATATATTTATTTTAACCTGAAAAACCAGATATTCTATCATCCAATGAAGTTGGTCAAAGAAGCCTTTTCAAATGAGCATACTCCTGTGGAGAATGGGACCTGGTACGAGGCACATTGACAATTATGATCTGCTCTGGTTGGACAATGATGTCATTAAAAATAATTTCGGCCCTCGGTCAAGGATGTCAGATATCACCACGAAGTTGTACGCGCCTGGCAGTCACAGAATACCATACTGTCCGCTGCAGGCCTCGTGTACCCCGTCTTTGTAAGGTAATATAATTCTGTTCCCGTTCTTAACAAGAGTCAAGACTGTATACCCCACTCCTCGGCGATGTCCCGGATGCAAAGGAAGAGGTGACCAGTCTACCAGGCCAGAAAAGGTCAGTAGTTTCCGGCAATTGGCTGCCTCTGAGCGAGTTGAACGCTGGAGATGTGCTCTTTTGATAGGTACGGTGTGACCAGCTGAAGGCAGCTCTTGAACCTTTGGTTACGAACGGGTTAAAAGCCATTCTCATATTTGGAGTACCCACAAAAATGCAAAAGGTGCATAGTTATGTGTGTGTGGTGTGTGTGTGTGTGTATGTGTGTGTGTGGTGTGTGTGTATGTGTGTGTGTGGTGTGTGTGTGTGTGTGTGTGTGATATTACATAATACACATGGGATGTAAAATGACCCCTGCTACCATACATGTTGAAGTGTTGTGCATAACGAGTGATGGGTGTGTGCACTCTTCACATATCCCATGGTGGCGGTGATGTAATCCACCATCCGCATCCACCCGCAGCTGTTGGGAATCTGGGCCTGGGTACCAGACTGAGGACAATACTTCAGGGATACCGATTACAACCAGTGCCTCAAGAGGACAAATTACGGACTGAGCTTGTGGCATTCTCGTACTTCCCGTTGAAGAGCACGTATGTGTAATCTTCGTTCCAGCGCGGCGGAGAGAAAAATGGTTTTCGTATTGCTCATTTGCTTGTAATACATAGTCCATGCACATATTAAATTAAATTTGTGGATGTTACAGCAATTCATCGAAATAGAGCGCACCTACAATTTAAGTGCTGACTTTCGCGTTTGTTTTAGTTCACCCTGCAATTTGGAAATGAAATAGGTGGAGGAAACTCTCTCCCCTCAGTTGGATACGCTGGGTAATTACATGGAACCGTTACAGGCTTAGCCACTTACGCGTCGTGATATATAGCTGTAAGAATCGCGTTGACATGTAACATGTATCCCTTCTTGGAAAGGTGGGTGAGGAAGGGCGGGGTGAGGGAGGAACAACAATACTGGAGAAAATAGACAAAAAATATATTTAACAATGATTGCAGCCTTAACAGGAATGATTATTGCTGATGTTTGGTATTGGAAGGCCAAGGGTATCCGATGACTCAAAAACGCCACTCAGATTGTACGTATCTATACTTCTGCACAGTTCATGTACTGGGGAGGAGGAAGCCACACACACACATCGGATGGCTCTATGAGGTCACTTTCTTACATGTAGTTGCCAGTTCTTAAGCACTGTTGTCGTGGTTACCAGTTTCTTTTACACTGTTGTCATACATGTATTATTTTCTTCCATTAATAATTGCACACCCTATTCAGCAATCATTTTATACACACTTATTCCATCATTTATTGCACCAGTGAAGCACAACCTGCTCATCAGGAGATTTGAGGACACTGATCAAGTTCTTTCTGGATCAGGCAAGTAGCCTCAGAGACGAAGTGAAGTGTGAAAGGTAAGTATCAAGCTATTTACATGAGTTTGACCTAGTTTACTTCCCAGTCCAGTAAATATCTGGGATTCCTTTATCTTATGCGTGCAGAAACTATTGTAATGTAGACAATTAAATTTAAATATCATATGGTGGTGGGCATTTTGTGGGTGTGTTACCACCTTGCTGATGCCCCAAACACTCTGTTGCCTGGTTATGAGTGTTTGATGTAACACTGTGAAGCGGACTTACATTTCTTTTTTTTTTTGTTTTAAAGCGATAGTGGGATATGACAATGGATTTGAAATCCTGGAGTCTGGATAGACTAACATACCTGTACAGCCTTTCTCCCAATTACCCTACTCTCCCATACCTAACCTTTCTCCCAATTACCCTACTCTCCCATACCTAACCTTTCTCCCAATTACCCTACTCTCCCATACCTAACCTTTCTCCCAATTACCCTACTCTCCCATACCTAACCTTTCTCCCAATTACCCTACTCTCCCATACCTAACCTTTCTCCCAATTACCCTACTCTCCCATACCTAACCTTTCTCCCAATTACCCTACTCTCCCATACCTAACCTTTCTCCCAATTACCCTACTCTCCCATACCTAACCTTTCTCCCAATTACCCTACTCTCCCATACCTAACCTTTCTCCCAATTACCCTACTCTCCCATACCTAAGAAAAAACACAAAACTCTTGCTTAGAATAGCATATTTAGCAGGGTATCTTTACTTTATGTCAATGGTCATCTCGTGTCTATGAGTGCTCATTAAATAGAGATGCACTCTCACTCTCAAAGCTAGCCATGCCATTGTTTACCATGGGAACTGTATATATAATGCTGTCTCTCTCTCTCTTGAAATTATAAATTAAAGAAATCGAATGGTGTTGGAGATATCCACAGTGATTGTAGCCCAAAAATAGGAGTGGATGATACTATTCTTGAAATTAGGGCACACCCACACACACACACACACACACACACACACGTGTACATCACCTGTCATGTGGTTTCATAGTATTGACTGGGTTAGAGATGAAGTTTCCATGGATACAGGCACAGTGTGGCCGTTGAATTGGCAGTTCCTTCTATACATCAGAATGGTTTTCAGACAATCCTATTTGCTCGTGCCAGTGGTTTTGAGCACATTAAAGTATGTTGTGCAGTCTTGGATGTATCTGTGTGTGTGTGCCACTGTGTGTGTTCATGCATGTATGTGTGTCGGGATATTTGTGTGTGTATGTTATGTGTATGACCGGTGTGTACATATCATAGCACGTGCATAAAGCAAGTACTCCACACACACGCACACACACACACACACACACACCATGTGCTGTATGCCATTAACTCCACACAGTCACACATGTACAAAACGTGCAGCAGCCCTAATCCATTCACCATCCTGTGTGTGTCCTGTGTCTGGTACACTCCACATTGGTGTTTCCAATGTTACAGACCCTTCACTTACAACATTCACCACGAGGCAATCACTATATTGATAGTCTTTCTCTCTGGCCAGATGTATGGCTGCAGAACACCATCCTCCATCACATCATGCTAACCTCCACGTAGGTGCGTGGGGAGAAGGGAAGAGGGAGAGGAGCTCTTGTTTTATGAGTAATTAATATTGTTATGTTTGGTTGTATTTATTAGATTCAAGCTTACTTAGTTCTGAATGGCAGAATCAGTTTTACATACAATGTAGTCTACCATTCCCTCTCCCTCCCCCCTGTGCCTCTCCCCTCCCCCTCCCCCCTCTCTCTCTCTCTCTCTCTCTGTCTCCCTCCCTCCCTCCCTCCCTCCCTTCTTACTTATTTACCCACACCCATCCTCTCCATCTACATGTAGTGATCGTGTCAAATTGACTCTTTCCCTCTCTGGATCCAATCAAGAGAAGACTGCCTGGTCCTCACGTAAGGTAATTGTACTAGGGCTTACCTCATCACTGTAGTCACTCCTATTCTTCTATGTAGTCTTCTCACTGTACTCACCTGACTGTGGTCATTTCATTTGTGGTCCTCACATGGACACCTCAGTGGGTCCCCTCACTAGTGTCATCTCACTGGTGCTCTCCCTCACTGGGGTCACCTCTCAAAGTCACTCCTTATCTCGTTGTCTCATTCTTACTATGGTCATTTACATACTGTGGTCATATTCTATGATTACCTCTCCATCTTTTACTAGGGTCACCTCTCAGTGAACACCTCATTGTATTCATCACTGTGGTCTCCTCACTGCAGTCACTTTCACACTGGCCAAGGTGACCTCTTCATTGTGGTCACTGTGGTTTATTGTGGTCATGTGACACTTATCTGGTGATCAATTTGGTTCCTCAGATGTTTGCATACACAATTGGAGGGTGGGTGGCTTCACATGCACATTTCATGTATCCATAACACATCATGACTTGCTTTCAATACTTTATTGATGCCATGAATATGATTGCTTACAGTGAGCCTTCAGATTACAGCTGGTGTGAATCGTAGATGTCTGTGTGATTTGTGTTGACTTCATCCTTATAATGCTGTAGTTTGCACATGTATGTGTCGCATTGAACTGTTGTCTCAAATAGTTACTAATATTGTCCAGTTGTGTAAAGTAAAATCTACACATGCCTATGGCGTGAAAAACAAGTTAGCTGTTATGAATTTCTCGAGATTGGAAGTAGGAGCCAAGTTCGTTACACACATCAACACAAAGTTATTTTCCATGTTCTACTAGTTATGCAACCCTTCTCCTATGTTGTTAGTAATCCACCCGAACCAACATGTGTTCCTGTATTGTCGTTCTCCACCCCCTCCACCCCCTCCCCATGTCATCTGATATAACAGACACAGTGAATGGTGTGTTTGATTGTTAACTACAGAGATACCGCATTGATTCGAGGACTTCTTATCCATGTGACCTGATTGTGGGCATCTGACAAATGATTGGTAGGAGTGTTCACTGGATATTATAGCATCAAAATATTATTTGTGATCTGCTGAAATTACTTCCCTGTGCAGGTATAACAATGGAGTTGTTTACGGAAGAGCAATGGATGCTGGATATTAGTTCTTTCAGCATTGCAGCTCACAAAGGACAGCCTAAAATACAGAGTGTTGTGGATTTGTTGCTTATAATTATTTGTACAAAAACTTTCGTACCCCATTGCAATTAATACCTATGAAGACATATTAGGGAGCAATGTTAAGAAACATTATTATTTTGATTATAAACAAAAGGTGGTTACAGTAGCCCGAACTCAGCCAACCAACTGTAATTCCTCCTGATACTGCAGTGGCATGTTGTGGTCAAGGTCACGTGACGAACACGTAACCAACATGGCAGTACCTACGGAGTACCTTTTCCCTCCAGAATTGAAAACGTTCTTAGATAACGAAAGAAAAACGCTCGGAACAAATATTATTTTGCCATCATCACTGTCAATGGAAACGTACAATGTGCTACAAACACAACTGAATCGCTGGAATTCTCATGGTGCTTATCGAACCAAACCTCGTCTTCTTACGACACTAGCATCGACAGTGCGCAGGTATGGGTTGTGCATGGGTCATTTGAAACGCCAGTGAGTTGTACTGCAGGAAATGATGGTTGGATAGAGAGAGTAGTCAATCTTGTTTGCCAAGTGGGTAAAGCGCTCCACTTTTTGATCTTGGGTGAAGCCGAAGGTTTAGAGAACGATCTTGAGCGTGATGTTGCGATTATTGCGCATCAAGCTGGTTTGGACTTTCCAACAACACTTGCGGTCAATTATGGTATCTCAGAGATTTACAATGACAAAGGGGCTTTCGTTCTGCTGAATACTCCAAACAAGCAAGTATTAGAAAAAAAGATGAAAGAACATTTGACAGCCGTTCCTTCGCTTGATGTTAATATTTATTACTCGGGTCATGCATTCGAGGACGGGAGCTGGTTTTTGTCTGAAGATTGTTCTTACACAGGAGAAGATCTCTGTCAGTTCATTGAAAGTTGTCAAAAAAATGAAAGTCGTCGATTTGGTGGTAATTTAAAAGTCTATCTGGATTCTTGTTATGGCTTACGTTTTGCTAAGGCTGTTGGGATGACCGATGGGAGTTTCTTGGGAATGCTGGAAGTGATGTTGAAACCAGATGAATCAGATGAGGAATCAGAACTGGAATCGCCACAGAATCCAGAATTGTATGCAGATGCAATGATTCAAAGACACCCTTTGCAGTCGTTGAAAAAAGAATTGGGACAGTTGGTTGGTCTGAAAGAAGTGATTAATTAAACGTGCCATTTCCCAGCCACTGGAATCAGAACTGGAAGTGTATGAGGAGGCGAACAAGTTTTTGACGAAATGTATAGTTGAATGCTCAAAATCAGAGATCAGGATGTTTCCATCAAAATCCTTCACCAAGGATGAATTGCCGATGCATTTTTTTCCTTTTTCTATCGGTGAGCTGGATCCATCTGGAGTTCTTATGGATCTTTACAATCCAATCATCTCTGGCGAATTAAAAAAGTATCTAGTGAGTCTTAAATCTTCTAATGTAGGCCGTGGAAAGAGCGATGTTCAACTACAACGTGCAAACGAAAATTTTTTAGGTACAGCAAACAATCCCACAATCTATTGTTTTCCTGCAGGCTGTGGTGACAGCACATTATTTCGCTTTAAAGGTGTAAATATTCTAATTGATGGTGGGATTAGCAAGACTGAACCTTGCTTTTGGCCTGTAGTTAGCCGTTTACCCACCAATGAATGTTTAGATGTTGTCATTTTGACACACCAAGATATTGATCATCTTAGTGGCATTGAGAGACTTATTCGAACAGCACCTAATGATGCGTTTGTTAAACAGCTCTACTGTTTGGATCCCCCTCCTGAAAATGCTCCTGTTTCTAAACATGCAACAAAAGGCGGCATCATTGTGTGGGAGGCGGCAAAAGAGAAGAATTGTGCAAAAGCTCTTCGAATTGGTGAAGAGATTGATTTACCTGATATAGATGAAAATTTCAAAATCACTCTACAACTTTTAGCCCCTACCGAAGTTGCAGCTACAGAAGCTCGTTCATGGATGAAGCGCTCATTAACGCCCCCAAATCGAGCCAGCGCAGTTGTCTACTTAGCAGTCCTTGACAAAAAGCATCAAAATAAAATTGTTTGCAATGCTTTATTTACTGGTGATGCACCTAGCAGTGCAGTTCTACATGGTATGAAAGAGTACAAAATACCCAATGCAATTACGTATGTTGATGTGCCTCATCATGGCTCAAAGAAGAACGATACTTTTTAACGATGATTTCATGTGCCAAGTTGCTTGCATTAGCACCAATGGTGAACGGTATTTTCATCCAGATGTATCCACGTTGGATCATTTAGTCACGCAGTTTGAAAATGGAAAAATAGCCAATAAGCTATTATTCACATACTGTGATCATGCAATTGGAAAAAAAAGCAATAAACGAAAGGAATCGGTGAAAGATTACTTCGGAAGTAAATCTAATATCAGCGTTTGCATGGCACAAAATGAGCATTACGTGTCACCACCTGCTCATTGTCTGAAAGTTACGCTCATGCTAGATCCTAAAGCACTTGCGGTTGTTGAAGATGTTCGCATGGACTCTACAACATAGTTTTTGAGTACGGATTGCTGTCGATGGTGATATGAGTGATGTCATTCTTTGTATATTTTCATAAATACTTTCCCAATAACCATGTTAAACTCTATTAATTCATGGAACCGCTCATCTTCCTGTATATAGATCACTGACATTATGATTAATCAGTGATAAGACGTGATGCACACATACCACTGTTCTTTTGAAATAATTATCCTCGTTAACCACATGGAACCATCTTCCGGTATGAGATTATGTTTAATGAAAGTCTGTAAGGCGTGATGTACATTCACGCTGCTTACTTCCATGAGCAAAGCACATAGCATGTATTCTTTAAGGGCAGTGGAGTAGCGAGGTGTGGTGGGGTGGGGGTGGGGGGTGGGGGACATATGTCCCAGGGCGCAGGTTGAGGGGGCGCTGAAATAGATGAGAGATACTGAATTAATTATCGCGTCAACGAGAACTCACGAACGCATGGGCAGATACAGGGGGGCGGGGGGGAGGGGGGGGGGGGAGGGTTGTAAACCTGTTCATATAAGGCTCCTCCGGCTTCCCCTTTCCTCTTTTTCCGCTAGGTACGGCCCCCCCCCCCCCCCCCCCCCCCCCAGCGCCATTAGTGCATTATGTCCCCGGGCGCTCAACAATCACACTACGCCACTGCAGTTTGAGGTATAGGCCATTGGTAATTTAATCACCTCCAACTTATAAAGGCACGGAACTTAACATGTTGACTTGTCTAGTTGAATGAAATCATGATCATCATTAAGTAGAAAAGCCATGATGTGCAATCTTAGTGCTTGGTTCAACGCAATGAGATAAGCACGATGCATGTATTACAGCTATGGCTATGCTATTTAATAGATAAGCTGTCAATAATTACCAATAAGCATATTAAATCATTGTGGTTCTCACGTGAATGACCTTGCTACTCATGGCCTCAGCTGTAGATGGAGTGAAGGTCAGTTAAACGACATCATCCACAGAGCCCTGTCAGCTGCAACATTACCTGCTCGTTTGGAGCCTTCTGGAGTAGCTAGATCAGATGGTAAAAGGCCAGATGGTATTTCAAGGACCTCCTTGTGGTCTGTGACGTCTGCCTGTGTGCATACACTGATCACGGACATTGTGGTGAGTAGTTATCTAATTGGTGGTTAATTAACCGATGTGAGGCACATCTGGACAGTTATTTATTTAGGAGCTATATGTGAATACTACCTGGTAATTTGTAACTAAGTTCTGCAGAACAAAAGTCATATTTTAAAATTACTTTGGGATATACAACCTAGTCAATTGTTTATCTGTCCTTGATGGCAGAGTAAATAAGAGGTCATAGTTTAACCTCATAAACGTAGCGTTCGCAACTTTTTGCTTCATAATGATCGCCGCATATGTAAGTTACAAAAATGTCACAGCTATCTTTAGTGTTAAATCGACAGACCATCTAAGGTAGACGAAATCGATCAAAATCATCTACTATAGATGCTACTTCAGAGCAATTTGGTATTTAATATCTTCAAAAAAATATTCGCTTTCTTACTGAGCCATCTGAACAGGTTAAGCAACACGTGGGTAGGTAGCATTCTAACCTTACTCCATCGATGTACATGTATACATGTACCATACTATATACAAAATAAATTTATTTTGTCTACGTGTAGCTGATGCGTACATGGCGATTTAAACACAGCACACACAGCTTAAGGTCTAGCTTTGAGTGCCCTTTGGAAACACTTGGCATCGATCAGACGCTACTAGGTACCTTCATGCAAACTTTAGCACCTAGCTCTGAACCACTTCTCATTTCACCGTGGAATTTAAATGCTTAAAAGATTCAAGCATTTCTTGAAAATTATTATCTTTATAATTGCTTACATTCACCAGATTCTGGTGAATGTAAGCAATAAAGATAATAATTTTCAAGATCTTTTAAGCATTACGAGCAGATTTTAAAAAAAGGCGAATGAGAAATTCCACGGTGAAATGAGAAGTGGTTTCTGGTAAGCATGCCTTGTTGCATGTCCGGCTTGATAGAGCAAATATCCTACCCCTGGCACTATGGGTGTTGCCTTTTCAAAGATTGATGGAAGCTTTCTGATCCCTCAATACACATTGGGTTAATCCTGCATCCGGCACTACTTGTATTCAGTTATAAGCATCTGCACATTTCTAGCATTGATACTTGTACATAAAGTGTGAGGGCTTTGTTTAAGTGGTTCTATTGTGTCACTAATCTGGTCGTACATGTTCGTGTATGCTGTTTATTACTGGCTGCATTGGTGTGACACTTCAGTGCAGCTTATGTGCAATATCTCCATGCAGGGCTCCTATGTCCTGATGGTACAAGTGAAGAAAAAAAAATCTCTAACAAGAAATTTGGTGGGATATAGGAATTGGAGGCAAAGGTGGTGTAAAAAGAAGGGGAACAAGGTTTTGGGAAAATGAGAGAAAAATCGTATATTTAGCACGGGTTAATGTAATGTAACCAAAAGAAGTGTTAAATATAGAATTTACATGTATGTCTCATTATCCTTTTCCCAAAACCTTGTTCCCCTCCTTTTTTGCCTCCAATTCCTATATCCACCAACTTTCTCGTTAAAGAATGTTTTTCTTCACTTGATGAAGAATTGTGAATGTAGATCAGGTTTTCCGCCATTTAGTTTAGTCATAATCTTAGAAAGATGTTAGGATAAATTTAGTTTTAATAGCCGATCTCAAAAGAGCAGTATGCATGCATTTTATCTCATTGAACAAAGCGTTGTGACAGCTTTCCCTATACCATGCGAACAGGTAGGACGGAATAAACAAGAAGTTAGGTGGAGTGGGGAAGGTGGTGGTCGAGGCTGGGAGTTGTGTATGCTTGAGCGCGTGCTCGACTGACGAGAGTGAAGTGCGCATACTGGCAATGAGCTTTTCTCATTCAACTACAAGTTGTGGACATACATCACTGCTTCCCTCTAATCTCATATATGGATCCAAATTTGGGATAATGATAGGTTCCACGACTTAACATGGTTTAAGTGATTATTAGTTATGTTTAATAGCCATATACTTTTTATGTGAAGTTACATCACACTTAATCACTTCATTAATCATGATGGAGGATGTTAGGATAAATTTAGTTTTTAATAGTCAATGTCAAAATAGTAGTAGTATGCATGCATTGTGCTTACCTCATCATTGAACTAAGCATTATGATGGTACATCATGCCTTTTCACAAGTAATGATTACGATATCAAATTTATCAGCATGTTAGGATAAATGAAGTAATATGGTTTAACGTGGTTATTAATGGCTTATCGCAACAGAACTAATACAAGCTGCATTGTGCATTTCTCACTGGTGGCCTACGCAATGTGAATGTACACTACATATTAATCCTAATCTCGTTGATCTAAATACAGAATGATGTTAGGATCCATGAAATAAAATAGCCGACCTCAAATAACAATTATAATGAATACGTGCACTGAGCTTTCCTCTCTAAACTGAGCATCTTGAAAGTACATCATGGCTCTTCCCTGTATTAAAATTACAGGAAGATGTTAAGAATACGGTTTGAGGTATCTATAGTCGATCTCAAAAGAGCTGGATGAATACATGTACTGTGCACACACAAGTTGAACGCTAGTTTGGTCAGTGGAATTAACTTGGCTGGCTAACTGAAACTAGAAGTTATTTCTCATTCTATATTACTAGGGAAGATGGCACACTTATATCTTTGCACATGCATGTTGTTTTCATCTGCATTGAAAACACTGTTCGATTTTGACTTGTAATCACAATTATGTGGTCATACTGCTGTACATACAATGGCAGGTAAAATGAAGCCTAAATCAACGATACAGAGAGTTTCAACCATGCTGCATGTCATCCTTATTACCCTTGATTCATGTAGCTATCTGATGTAATCATTGGAGATCACTTTCACTGGTTGGTTATTGTGGCATGAATGTTTACCCATCATTGGGTATGACTACGTCGATTAGCCTTTCCAACCTTAAGCTAGTCTCGTAATGAGACCCACAGCTGCAGGTAGATTACATCACCGCTATGCGTGGCGGTGATGTAATCCGCCCGCTACTGTTGCGAATCTGGGCCTGGGTACCAGACTAAGGACAATACTCAGGGATACCGATTACAACCAGTGGACAAATTATAGACTGAGAACATATTAAATTTGTGGACGTTACAGCAATTCATCGAAATGGAGCGCACTACAATGACTTTCGTGTTAGTTTTTCACCCTGCAATGTGGAAATGAAATAGGTGGAGGAAACTCTCTCCCCTCAGTTGGATACGCTGGGTAATTACATGGAACCGTTACAGGCTTACGCGTCGTGATAGCTAGCATACATTAACGTATGCTGTGCAGTCTTGGATGTATCTGTGTGTGTTCATGCATGTTTGTGTGTCGGGACATTTGTGTGTGTGTGTGTGTTATGTGTATGACGTGTGTGTACATATCACAGCACGTACATAAAGCAAGTACTCCCACACAGTCACACACACGCACACACACACACACACGCACACACACACACCATGTGCTGTACACCATTAACTCCACACAGTCACACATGTACAAAACGTGCAGCAGCCCTAATCCATTCACCATCACCCATATCAACCAGGCCACCTGGCAGCTCTCTTCTCATCATTCGCCTGTGCCTCAAAGCACATGATTCAGTGCCTCCCCACAGACAAGTTCTGCTTCACTTGGATGGAGCCACATCTGTACCCCAACTGCAGCCAATGAACAGGAACTTCCCCCTTGCCTTCAACTCCTCCCCCTGCAACAGGGGAGGTGTCGTTTGTGGACCCCCTTGACCTCCCTGGTCCAGTCCACATGGTCTGGAGAGAGTAGGGAGGTCTTGACTTAAAAGGTGTTGGTGGGTGTGGCTCCTGAGCCTCCCATTGTCTCCCACATCACTGCTGTTGTCATGGAGACTGGTAATATTTTGATGCTATAATATCCAGTGAACACTCCTACCAATCATTTGTCAGCTGCCCACAATCAGGTCACACGGATAAGAAGTCCTGGAACCAATGCAACATTTCAAGAGCAGGTATCTCTGTAGTTCACAATCAAACACACCATTCTCTGTGACTGTTATATAGGATGACATGGGGGGAAGGAGGGGGGAAGGAGGGTGGAGAATGACACTACAGGAACACATGTTGGTTCTGGTGGATTACTAACAACATAGGAGAAGGGTTGCATAACTAGTAGAACATGGAAAATAATAACTTTGTGTTGATGTGTGTAACGAACTTGGTTCCTACTTCCAATCTCGATTCATAACAGCTAACTTGTTTTTCACGCCATAGGCATTTGTAGATTTTACTTTACAATATTTGAGACAACACGTTCAATGCGACACATACATGTGCAAACTACAGCATTATAAGGATGAAGTCAACACAAATCACACTTAGATCTACTATTCACACCAGCTGTCATCTGAAGGCTCACTGTAAGCAATCATATTCATGGCATCAATAAAGTGTTTGAGAAAGGAGCAAGTCATGATGTGTTATGGATACATGAAATGTGCATGTGAAGCCACCCACCCTCCAATTGTGTATGCAAACATGTGAGGAACCAAATTGACCACCAGAAATGATGAGATAAGTGTCACATGATCACAATAAACCACAGTGATCACAATGAAGAGGTGACCTTGGCCAGTGTGAAGGTGACTGCAGTGAGGAGACCACAGTGATGAATACAATGAGGTGCTCACAGAGAGGTGACCCTAGTAAAAGATGGCTCACAATGAAGAGGTAATCATAGAATGTGACCACAGTGTGAAAATGACCATAGCAAGAATGAGGAGTGACTTTGAGAGGTGACCCCAGTGAGGGAGAGCACCAGTGAGATGACACTAGTGAGGGGGCCCACTGAGGTGTCCATGTGAGGACCACAAATGAAATGACCACAGTCAGGTGAGTACAGTGAGAAGACTACATAGAAGAATAGGAGTGACTACAGTGATGTGGTAAGCCCTAGTACAATTACCTTACGTGAGGACCAGGCAGTCTTCTCTTGATTGGATCCAGAGAGGGAAAAGAGGCCATTTGACACGATCACTACATGTAGATGGAGATGATGGGTAGCCACAGTAAAGCAGTGACCACATGAGGTAGGCATAGGATGAGAGAGAGAGAGAGAGAGAGAGAGAGGGGGGGGGGAGAGGCAAAAAGGGAGAGGGAGAAGGAATGCACAGTGGGTTAGGACCCCGACATTTAAGTAGGGTATAATGGATATGTTTTTTTTTTTTTTTTTTTTTATAACACCTTGCAGCACTATAATCTGCAGGAAAAATTTCCATAATGTTTATGGTTAATAAGTGACAGTCCGCCAAAGCATAAACAAGGAGAATTTTATTAAAAGTGTAAAGGTAATTATATTTTGTTGGAATCATAAAGGATTGAGTTATATATATGTTTACTACATAGCATTTTGTCTCCTGTTTCTAATGATACTAATTTGTAGTGTTTGGTTATATTGAAGACGTGAATTTTTAAAGATTTTCCACAAATATTATTCAAAAATTGTACTCGTACCAAGTTTAAACTCATTTCTAATCGAATCTACAGCCATCTGAGCCATATATGACACATAACTACGATTAACCATCATTTGGCACTAGCAACATAGGCGCCGCCTCCCGCCGCGTTCTAAGTTAGAGCGACAAAAGTTAAAAACAACAGCAGTATACACAGCGCCATGTTTATAATAATTTCATTAATAACATACATTTAACACAAGAGTGGACCGTGGGAATAAGACTTGCGAGACTTACTGGCACCTGGGCCTTTCACAACGCTACACCACGCTGTCCTTTTGTTGTGTGCGGACAATAACACAATACAGCCCGTGTTTTAGAGGCCTGCGTGTGCTTGCTGGCCTGCGGCGCATATACTCATGTATTTAAGACGTGTGTGCAAACATTTGTAACGGCTAGTTTTGAAGTGATAGTGATTGTATCCTTTCTGTGCATCGGTGATCGAAGTTCGTTCGTTCGTTCGTTCGTTCATTTCGTTTTGTTCGTTGGCGGCTGCTCGATTATGGCTGAAGAGGTTGAAGATACCGGTAAACGTAAAATAGAAATGGTGAAGCTTGGGAGAGATACGTAAAGCGGTTTAGAAGCAATTTTGAGGCAGCAGAACAATTCATCGCTGATGAAAAATTAGTTGGCAATGAAGACCAAAGGAGAGGGTTGAAAAAAAAAAGGGTGAATCGAATGGGGCCCCCTTCTTCTGCAGTAGGAGCTGGAGGGACTTCAACAACTGGTAACACAGCAAGAGCTCTACTGTTTGACCCTGAAAAGCGTCAGGTGCTCATTGAATGTATCCCACAAAAGGTTAGGTGAGATCAAGAATGTGACAGGGTTGTATACGATGAATTCATTACTAATCTCTCTATCATTTTGAGAGTTGTTTCCTCCAAGCAAAGAATTAATACTGAACACCTTGACCACCTTTGCAAAGAAACTGCACTTAAACTTGTCAGCCATTGGCCAGGATTTAAATTTACTCCTTCTGTACATCAGGTACTAGCCCACTCTGCAGCATTGATTAGTGCTAATGATTCTAAAGGATTGGGAACATTATCAGAAGAACCCCTAGAGCACAACAATAAAAACCTTCGCATATACAGAGAGCATTTAGCTAGGAAAACTACCCAGCATGCCAACTTGTCTGATGTAATAACGCGATTATGGATTAAGTCTGATCCTATAGTTAGAAGCTTTCAACATGCTGTCAATTGCTCGTTTTGTGGTGAGGAGCACAATGTCCGGTCTTGTACACAAAAGCATGCAAGATCAAGTTGCTTCTCTTTGGAAGAACATCTACTTGCCTGCATGTTTGCAGATGATCAGGATCAGGATTCAGGAGACAGGAACATAATCTGAACTTTGTCTGTCAGCATGCAGCATTCATACTATATATTTGCTAATCCTTGATTTTACATTTTTGATTTTTATGTAGTAAGGTTCATATATATAGTGTTACTTTTTGTACTTCAATTGTGTAAACTAATAAGGATGTCTGATTACATATTAAAAATTTTAATACTTAATGATATTCAAATGAAATAGAACTTGATTATTTTGGTTTGAAATATTCAAATCTTATAATCATTAAACTTGATTAATAATAAACATTTTCTTGTAACACATAATCAGAATAATTACAACATTTCATTTGTTTCTCTAAATTCACTAATGTCTACATGACCCTTATTTTTAAACCACTGTGGAATGGTAGACTACATTGTATGTAAAACTGATTCTGCCATTCAGAACTAAGTTTGATTCCAATCAATACAACCAAACATAACAATATTAATATTAGTAACTCATAAAACAAGAGCTCCTCTCCCTCTTCCCTTCTCCCCATGCACCCACGTGGAGGTTAGCATGATGTGATGGAGGATGGCGTTCTGCAGCCATACATCTGGCCAGAGAGAAGGACTATCAATATAGTGATTGCCTCGTGGTGAATGTTGTAAGTGAAGGGTCTGTAACATTGGAAACACCAATGTGGAGTGTACCAGACACAGGACACACACAGGCTCACTCACTCACATGTCCACACAACCACACACCATACACCATACACTCATGTCCACACAACCACACACCATAAATACTCACACAAAACACCCTCAAAACTCACACCAATGTTGAGAATAACAGACATACGACACACACCATACACACTCAGGAATGTCGGCAAGGACCACATTCATCCGGAGTTGTTTACGGAAGAACAGTGGATGCTGGATATTAGTTCTTTCAGCATTGCACCTCACAAAGGACAGCCTAAAATAGAGAGTGTTGTGGCTTTGTTGCTTATAATTCCCCAATGCAATTAACACCTATGAAGACATATTAGGGAGCAATGTTCTTGAAAATAAATAAACATTATTATTTTAATTATAAACAAAAGGTGGTTACAGTAGTCCGAACTCAGCCAACCAACTGTAATTCCTCCTGATATAGCCTTGTCCCCAGGCCCTATTTTTATATTACAGTTACGGGGGCGAAAAATAGGGCCTGGTAGACACCGCCAGGGTCCTAGCCATTACCAAAAAAAGTGGTAATCGTAATACTTTTGTAGTTTATTTTGGAAACCATTCCATATACTCCTCGTTCCCAGCGCTGGGTGATTTTCATTGCGCTCCATTTAGAAATACACAGCGCATATACAAGTAAAGTATTTCTACTGAACATGTAATCAACCATGGCTGCCACAGAGTCAAGGTCTTGTAGGATTTGTAGCAACGCTGTTACTCCTACACATTCAATTATGTTATTCTCAAGTGTTTCTTTGGCGTCAGGCCTTGCAGATAGGCTCAGCAAGGTTGTTGATGTCCTAGTAGCTGCAGATGATGGTCAGTCAAGGTTCATCTGCAGGAGTTGCAAAAATAAATTTACGTCAGCTGAGTCCTTCAGAACCACAGCCAAGGAAACGTATCAGAAGAATAATGGCTCTCTCGAGCTCATTCTCTCAGCACTGGTCGAAAGAGAACAATGAATACCAGTGGCCCTGGGGCATCTCCTCACACTAACCAGTGTAGACCTGTGGCCAAGCGCTCCAGATGGAAGAAGGCTTACTTATCTGGATAGCCATGACTGTACAGTACATAAATCGTACAGATTTCAGTGTACTCACCTAAAAAGGGTGCTGAAGTTATTACAGCTGTGCGTCCTGAGTTTGAAAAGATTGTGAAGGCATTGGCTGGCGGCACCTGAAGTTCATTTGTAGGGCTCTTTTAGCCAATCCTGATCTCAGAGAAGAGGCTGTCTCTAAAGTGTCCTGTACGATCTGTGAAGAATGTTCATTGCTGTGTAAAAAGAACGCACAGCCAGTGTCACTGTTCCACCATATATCCCTCGAGCAGGCTGGAAGTTTCTCATCGACTCAGGCCATTTTGGAACTCAGCACCAAGGCACCAACCCTATTCAAAATCATCCATAATTTAGTTATCACACGAGGCTTGGTCAGGAACAAGCACAAAAGAGGAGATGCACAATACCCAGGCTTGTGCACGACTGTTGGCATTCTCTTGAAGGAGCGCAACAGAGAGATGTGTAGGGTGCGTGCAGTCATACATATCCAGTGCCCTCTTACCACTAAAATGCACAAGAAGGTGTGTGTATATGTGTGTGTGTGTGTGTGTATGTGTGTGTGTGTGTGTGTGTGTGTGTGTGTGTGAATGGAGTACACAAATAACAGTACACATTTACACATTTATTTACAGACCTGGACACAGCTGAATCACATCAATGTTACTATTCCTATGATGCCATTCTCGATCGAGTAAACGAAATTAGCTTACATCATACTAAAGTGATGGACAAATGGCTATGAGAAGTGGCGTTTGTGAAGCTTGTAGGTGACAATGTGGATAAGCAGTGCAATGTACGAGACATAAGGAGTGACCATCATGGGGAACTTAGACACATGTTCAGCCTACTTGCAATAAAGGCCCGCATCTCACCTCCTGCTCCACTGCCCCATTTCTCCCCACCTCGCCTAGTATCACTGAAGGTAGACTGTTTTTTGCCATCCCGAGAAGACATTCATGAAGGTTGTTCAGAGTGACATGCTTGTTGCTAGAATACTGTGACTACATCAAGGACCTGCGTCAACTGAAGAAGTTTTTTGTCACTCATATTCCACACACCTACAGTGACAAGATGGCAGACAAGTCTGAAGTCATAGTTCTGGATGTGCTGCACAAGAATGAGACCAAGAGCAGTGACATGGTGCACATAATGAGAGAGATACCTCATACCTAGGAGCATCGTACAGCCATGTAGCTCTTACGGGGGGTTACCACGTCACTTGCAAACGAGAACAGGGTGCCAAGCGCCATGTGATGTGCTCCAACACGAGGGGGTCGACTTGAGCAGCTGGAGCCATGTGCAGAGGACTGGCTCTATGTCATGAACTCCATGATAGTAAGTACATGTAGTACATTACATACACATGATAATTCAGTGTGACTATATTATATGTACATGTACCTTTGATTTTCTGCAGTTGATTTGGCAAAAGCTTCAGTCCACGAGACCATGGATCACTCACCCAACTCTTTACAAGACTTGGACGGTTATCCAAAGCTAAAAACCAAATGATGACATGCACGCTTGCCAGGATGCATTACTCACTGTGTTCAAGGGACACATAGTGGCAGCTGCATGTACAGAGCTAAACATAGGAGACCTAAAGGGGACATATAAAGGTGGACATAAACAAGTCTTTGTTGGAGGACCTGACCATGAAGGTGGCAAGTAGGTTCACAGTATACCAGAGGCATTCCTCAATGAGAGTGTGGCAGACACTGCAGGTGATGGATGCACGTGTTCTATGCCACTTTGCAGCTTTAGTACACCTTTTTACTGATGAAGGAGATGGCGAACGTGTCATCAGATGTTGGAAGTTGTGTATGCATGCAGGGATGAAGACTAACTATGCACTCGAGGCTCTTAGACTACAATTCCAATTTGCTACTCTTCAGCCTAACCTTGTGCACCAGCTGACCTGGGGAAGATTTGTGAATACCCATGGTGGCAAAGGGCGCAACCTGCCTTGTGATCTCCACAATGAGCATGTAAACAGGCAATTAATAGCAAACATGGGAGCCAATTTCACTCTGTCGGCTAGCACTCGTGCTGCAAGAGCAGTGTCCTTCCTGAGAGGCTTGCTCTTGGTTTTGAGAGACAGACAGGCATCCATCCAGAGGCAACTGCTCACAGCAGGAAGTCAGATGCGAAAGATATGCAGATTGTTGTAGAAGTTGTATTAAAGGCCAGAATACTTGAGGTGATTGATAAGAGATGTCAATCAAAGTTCCCCAACTTCTCTCCAAATCCCCTAGATAGAATTGATAAAGATAAAATGATGAAGTGGATAGAGAAGAAAGCAAAACAGCAAAGCAATATACAATCATACACCACAGATAGCGATACTGAGGATGAGGAAGATAGTGAAAGAGACATTAATGTAGTGGATGAGCCCAATGAGATGGACTATTAGAGACCATATACATATGCATCACACATATACACTCATGTGTTCCAAATTCTGAGCTTATGTGAGAGTAATAATGTATAAGAGGTGAAGTCAGTGTGAGAGTGCTGTGTTAGAAGGAAGGGAAATGTAGGAGTGCATGTGTAAGAGAGGAGATGAGTCTTCACTGAACATTAGATCAGCAGTTGTCACAGCACAGTGTATTGTCACGGGATCGCAATGTTATGGTCACAGCTGGATAAAAGTCCTTGAGCAACATAAACCTGCGACAAAGCTCCGTATTCTCTAAATAGTCTCTCCATTCCTTGTTATACGGTAAACACTCTGGTCAGTGTTGGTTGTGTATGCATGGTATTCTTTCGAACCACCTCATAGGTGATGTTTGGCTTGTTAGGAGACTCGGTCAGTACACAACAACCAGCCATGTCTAGCTTCTCAATAATGTCATTCCTCATCGCCGTGGTTACAGTAGCCGTAGTGGCAAGCATCGGAGCACCAGACGGCACAAAAGCCCTTAGGTTCTTCAGTGCACCAAATGAAGGGCGAAAATCTTTGCCCTTGCGTATTGTAGTGTTTCCAGCATGGCCGGAGACAACTTTTGAGATTTGGGGGGGGGGGGGCTTAATTACATACAACCATGCATGAATATTAACCAAGCGTTTGGCACTAGACATGCTCAATTTAAATTTATTAGAAATTCAAATGCAGCAGTGCCAGGGTTTTTAGCGGAGTGAAAAAAATTGTCCTAACAAAGTGTCCTGACATAGTTGAAAATGGTCGGACATCATTATTGATTGACAGGACATGCATTATTCATGTTTGAAACAACAAATTGTTGTACACCTTACAATTGCACATTAGGCTATAAAAGATTAAGTCCCAGTCGGGTAAAGGCCTGCGTCATAGTACTTATATAGTCGGTAATTCACACAGTGGAATCCACTTTCCACGTAGCGGTGATGTAATCCACCCGCAGCTGTTGGGAATCTGGGTCTGGGGACGAGACTAACTTTTGACATACGCTTCATTCCTACGCAAACGCTAGGCCTACGCTCATGCTTTATCCACGCCGCAGATTTACATAAAAAGGACAGAAGTTACTCGATCCCGACCACAGAGTACGTAACTGGTCAGGCGTACGTGGCTAGTGACGTGCGACGGCGCATGGGCACCATATAGGTTATGTTTTAAAACGCTATGTTCTATTAACGCTACCACGGTCCAAGCATACCGTAGGCCAACGTTAATTGCGTGCGATGCAAACGTTGCGTACCGCTACTGTATAATTCCTACAAAAATTAGTCTGTCCCTGTAGCGAAATCAAATACTTCATGCAGCGACGCAAAACAGTGACTATGACAAGCCTCGTCGGACATTTTGTGCACAATCGAACGGACAATTGACTAAATTGGTCGGACATTGTCCGATGACCGGCTGGCGTTATAATCCCTGTGACAGCACTTATACAACGTACATGACATCTGCAGCAAAATCAAACAAACTTTCCAAAAATGCTGTGTCGGCTACTGTTTTGGCTCACAAACTCATTAGCTAAATAATTAAGGTCGAGTGCATCTGTATCATTATTGTGGATATGCAACATCATACACCAGTTCAATCTATCTTGATTCATGGTGCTTCAACCATGTCTTCAGTCGCCGAAGTGTGCTGAATGACCTCTCACTAACAGCATTAGTGGCAGGCATGACAAGGATCAGTTTTGCCACCTTAATGCTAACTGCATGGCAATGAGATTCAGATTTCTCATGCTTCGCAAACTTATCAATGACTTTCTTCCAGTTGTTGAAACCACATTTTGTAAACACACTATCCACATAACCAGTCAATGGCATTTTACACTTCACAGCAGTTGCACAATAAAAGCAAAGAACAGCGTCCTCGTTGTCAAGGTAATGTAACCAGGGATATTTTTCATACCAATGAACTGAGAATCCCCTCCGCTGCTTGCCAAAACACCTCAAAGGAAAGTTAAGTTTTGGCTGGTTTGGTTTTGAAGGTAGAATTCGAACATCTGGAATAGCATCATCTTTATTTCCAGCACTGGACTGCTCATTGCTCTTGTCTTCACCTCCAAAAGTACTGACACATCTAAATTCCGAAGTACAGGCCAACAGTTCACTGGCAGGATCAGCGACACGACGAGCTGAACTTGAAATGAACAAATTCCATATCATGCGCATCTTCACACTCGGCCTCCTCAATGCTGCTTTGGCTGACACGCGCGTTTACAGGTAAGGAAATGGCTGTGGAGCTGTCTTGAGTTGGATTCGATTGCTTGACGAGGTACTTTAAGATTGACATACTGCTTAGTGCTCAGCTGATATTCATAGCATTCCGCTCGCGCCACAATTAATAATAATGATTCTAATTGCATTAATATTTAAATATTAGTATTAGGGGAAATATTTGGGGGGGGGGGGGGGGGGGGGGCTTAAGCCCCCCCAAGCCCCCCCTTGTCTCCGGCCATGTCCAGACAGTTAAGTGAATTACAGACACCCCACACCTTAGCCTCGTCCCCAGGCCCTATTTTTATAATAATGTTACGGGGGCGAAGAATAGACACCTAGCGCGCATGCGCTACCATTACCAAGAAAAGTGGTAATCGAATACTTTAATCTGGAAACCATTCCTTATTTCGCGATGGCGTATTCTGTTGAGTTCCGAAAAGCAGTGGCTTATTCTCTATCGTGTGTTCACCTTCAAAGCTTTACGCTCAAGGCTAAGCAGGAGGTAGCTCTTTTCCATCTGTACAGTGGCCGAGATGTGTTCGCCTGGTTTCCAGCTGGGTACGGGAAGTCAATTTGCTACCAATTCCTACCATTCATGTTTGACTTCAAACTGAAGCGCACCACTGCTCCGGAAGCAAAACGTATTTCAGTGCTAGTTTTTTCACCACTAGTTTCCCTGATGGTTGACTAGGTGTCTGGTTTGCAGAAGAGAGGTGTAAACTTTACACCTCTCTTCTGCAAACCAGACACCTAGTCAACCATCAGGGAAACACACGATAGAGAATAAGCCACTGCTTCTCGGAACTCAACAGAATACGCCATCGCGAAATAAGATGAGTATATGGAATGGTTTTCAGATTAAACTACAAAAGTATACGATTACCACTTTTCTTGGTAATGGTAGCGCATGCGCGCTAGGACCCTATTTTTCGCCCCCGTAACTTTTATATAAAAATAGGGCCTGGGGACGAGGCTAAGGTGTTGAAACATGGGGTGTCTGTAATTCACTAGATATATAGGTATACATGTAGGTACAGTAATATAAGCCTACTTTCCAGCCGCGCCGCATACAGCCGTGTATGATAGCCTCAGGGGGGCGGGGGAGGGTGGGCTTCACTTACACATGCACTATAGCAAAAATGTGAGAAAAGCACTCCAGTTCCTTACTGAGTTAAACACAAAATGCTAAATTATCGGGAGTTCCCCCTCCCTGTTTCTGCTGTGCAGCTCCCCTTTCACGCCCTCTATAACAACCGCACATTTGTTATTGTTTATCTAAGTTACGCAACTGACCTTTGAAGGAATAATAGTATAGCGTTATAGTACGGAGTACGCATTCGTGGGAGGCTACTGACGTTCTGATCAATGATGGCTGTAGCTGTGGGCAACGAACCTCCTAATGTAATTGGAGAGATTGGTATCCTGGCATGCGGAAGAACGGGTATTGGGAAATCCTGCCTTCTAAACACTCTTTTGGGAACATCAGAAGATAGGTTCGCCGTTAATGGCCCGGGCGGTGTCGGAGATCGTTGTATGGACGCCGGAACAACAGGCCTTATTAGCGTGTCTGAAATCATCCATGGAATTAAAGTCACATTGTACGATACACCTGGGCTTGAGTCTAAACCTGGTGACAACTATTTCATTGATTTGATGGAGAAGGTAATAGAAAAGATTGACCTAGTTTTGTTCTGTTTAGATAGCACCTCTAACAGATGGGTAGCTGAAGCAGAAACAGTGCAGAAACTACACTCACGTTTCAGAGACAAATTTTGGAAGAATGTTATCGTTGTGCTAACTAGAGCAAATGTGGCTCAGCCAGGATGGGTTGACGAAGACGAACAAACACCACTGTTACTGGCACAAAAGATTGACAAATGCGGAAAAGCGGTTAACGATATTTTCCAAAACTTAAAAAAAGAATTGCTAAAGCAGAAGGTACCAGCTGAGATCGTTGACGGTATTCCACTGGTTGCAGCTGGAAACAGTAAGAAGCGTAAGCTTTTGTTTGTTAATGAAACGGTGCAGGATGGCGATTTTGTACCAGAGCTTTGGTCCCTGGCTGTTGAACGATGCCGGAGTCAAAGCAGGGTCTTTTTTTTCGGCGTCAGCAATTACAAATGCGGGCGTTTTGTTCTTCAAGACGGCTTGTCATTGCTAACCGCTGAAGAGCAAGCCGAGTTTAGGGCCCTATTTCTCGATGAGAGCCTTTGGAATGATTCACCCTCACCCACGGATGGGATACCGCAACCTCCACCGATTGTGCTGACTGCAAGACAGTCTAATCGTGTCTTCAAGGCACTTGCTGCTGCTACCGGTGTATTTGGTAGTGCCGCTCTAGGAGGAACTTTTAGTGGAGTCGCAGTAGGGGCGACTGTATGGGCTACTACTTCTCTCACCATGCTAGCTGCTGGACCAGTGGGAGTTGCCGTTGGTGTCAGTGTTGGCCTTATTGGAGCGGCAGTGCTCACTGGAGTGTTGGTATACAAATATAAGAAATGGAAACGGGAATCAGAAAATGTGGTTAATTCACATGAGGCGGCAGCTTGTTAAAGAGACATAAATTTATACTTTAAAATTGATATATGATTGTAATTAATACCAATCAATTAAAAAATACGAATACGTTATATATATTTTTTAATAATAAATAATAATAATGAACGTTTACATATTATCTGAACCTGCGTCAGCAGGTTCAATATAGGATTGATTGAGGAATGATGAAGTCATTAAAATTTTTAAATCGCGTCGGGAGGGACAACGGAGAAACGGATCACTTATCTCGTTGCAGCAATCGAACGACAACACCAAGATCTACGTTTTCATGCTAGTTTCATGTCATTAAACTATGCGCTTCCAGACAAACAAAGAACCTGCTTCTCGTGCCCATTCCCAAAAAAATTGTTCGTCGTCGTCGTCGTCTTCCTTAGGAAGGTATAACTCGGTTTTAAAGAACGACAATAGTACCAATCTCTTCAGAATTTACCGGCACGTTATCCTAGCATGTCATTTGGACACATATCACATCTAGAAAGAAACTACAGCGAGAAATACCTTATTTGGTTGCAAGTTCTATGGCCATCTTGCAAGTTCTTAATAAAATGTATAATTTTAGGGAGTATAAATACTAAATTTATTTGGTGTTCCTATCGCAGTTTACACGGCCAATAATTGGATTCCGTTACGGATACGTTGGAATTGCTACACGGATCCGATAAATTGCGAGCGTAACGCAAGCGATGGGTAACCGATTTTTTTGGAAGCGTAGCAATATTTTGCGTATAGCATGCGTGTACGCCTCCGATACGTACCCGTATACGTAAAAGCGACGTATGGTGGTTTCTATACCACGCCCGCGTCGTACTAGTAGTTACTGGTAAACAATAACTTCAAATAAACTCAAACATGTCATTTTTATGGCAAACAATGTATACAGAATATGTTATAGCAGTACATATTGTTGTCTGTGTTCTGCCAAGACACAGTTTTCTTTCGTGTCACCAGTACTTGTTCAATTCTTGATGTTGTCTCCAGTTCTGCCAAGACACATTGGCTGTCACACTGGTGTACGACAGAGACTGCACAGCTGACAAGTGTTGATACTGTGCAACGAATCACCTTCGTCATTGTTAGCAGTGGACAACCCCACTCGGGCTCAGTATACCACTCAGCACAGGCTCCAAATAACGCACCAAACAAAAATGTTGCTTGCTCCGCGTGAAAGCTGCCAATAAACAATCCAGTCTCCAATGCCACCTGTAAAACAATAAGACATACGACTCATACACATGAGAATACTAAATACATCATACTGAGGTGGAAGCTTGAGAATTGTATTCTATGTAGTCCTGTACATTAATGAGTTGTCCATTTTTTCGTACAGTCGCAATTTTGAAATTCCATGTGGCAACAGAACAGTGAACTTTGCATATATTTCTTCTTATGACATCGTTTTCCCTTCCAATGTAATCGGTACTGAAGCCAATGGAGCTTTTGTTCTAGCTGAACAATAAAAAATATGAAAGTTCACAATCAAACATATATATGTATAAATAAATGCTCACATGAACACACACCTACACACATTTAAAAATTTACTCACATATATGGAACATGTACAAACATGTACATATATATACACACATTGAGTAAACAACAACGGAATAACAGAGACAAAAAATTTGTTTCGTCACAAACAGAAACACACAAAGAACATAATGCATTTATTTGTGTACATCATATTCATACTCATATTATTACCTTTCGTAGTGTTCCATGTTTATTAATTCCACCACTCCCACATTCTTGGACTTCACCATCTAAAAACACTTCTTCGTTGGTATGGTAAAGGCTGACAAGGCCCTCACCACATCTGCAAGTAAAAAATTAAGCTTTACCAGTCTCAAGGAATATCAGACCTTCAGATGTATTGTAGCAACTGCCGGAAAAGGTAAATCTAATACATTTCCAGATTCAAGCTCAGCTTCCAAATTCTCAGTTGAGGCACAATTTCCATCAGACGAACCTTGTCTTTGTGGGAACATGCCTTTCATATCTGTATTTATAGTCAAACTCTTTCAGACAAACATCACAGTGACATTTAGCAGCCATCTTTCTCACGTGCCGCTGCGGTTGCAGGCTTACAGTCCGATACGCTTGCGTAAAGCACACGTAACACCTTTTTCGCTAAATCGCCAGCGTCACGGAGCCGTGCATGACGTTTGCGTTACGCAAAATTTTTACACGCTACCGTATTCGGTAAGATCATAGCCTCCGTATCGTAACTTCACAGCGATCGCCTGCGATACGCCGTTTCGAACGCATCCGTGACGCAAGCGATAAATAACGCTTGCGTAACGCAGGTGGTACTTATTGGCCGTGTAGTCGTTACACAGCCAACTTCGTACAATCTGGTACAGATATGACTGTGCGTACATTCTGTCTCATTTATGTTTATCAACTTGTACCATGTATGTCAACAAGCTACAATCTGGTACAGAAATGTTTACCAATATGTTACAAAATGAAGCTACATTTTGACTCAAACTGTTAACAATATGTAACAAACCTGATAACCAGTCCAGGTACGGTTTGTAGCATTATGTACCAGACACCACAAATCCTTCTCAGAAGCGCATGCGCGAAAGGCAAACCGTCGTACTACCTTTGGAGGTGAACACACGCGCTACTTTTGTTTTCGCTGTCTCATCTCACGCGCATATTGAATCCGGCATAAGGTTTTCATGGCAATTGTTGAAGTCGTCACTTTGAACCAGCGACAATCTTGATTGTTACTTGAAATGCGAGGGCGTGTATATAGACGGAGATATTAGATATTATCTCTGGTATAGACAAGTGTGAGGTGAGGGCGATGCATATTTCTCATGTCTTGACAATGAATTAATAATTTATTTCTACCTATTCGAAATAACGCACAATGTTTACACGATATGTTTTAGCAAGATGGCGTGTATAATATTTCATCGCGGCAATCGGTGCATAGCAAGCCAATCAATGAGTCAGAATATGGCAATAAGGTCAGAATAATTCATCAGGACTTAGTGATCGAATCTGGTAGTAGCTGGGGTAGTGCGGATGAGCCTTACTTCGGCCACAATGGAAGAACAAATTTTCCTTACGAACAGCCTTCAGGGTAAGTGGGAGAGGCTAGGTACAGCAACTCCTCAGCATGGTCTGAAAACAAGGTGCCTTCTTCCTGAAATACTTGCTGTAGTTCAGCAAGAGTGGGTTTGCCACAGTTATACTTTGTTCCCAGCCACTGCGCAAATCCCTTGTATGTCTTACTCTTGCTGGAGGGCTCCTCTCTGCAGTACTTTCGCTGTGTACATAAGTTTTTCAATTCCTGCCATGTTTATACTAACTTTACAACTTACCAGCAGTGACACGTAGTAATGATACATAGGAATATTCTCTTTCTCTGCCTTCAGTAATGGCAGAAACCTAGTGACAAACTCATCTGATTTCATCTTTGCATATGCTTCACAGGGCTTGTGTGCAAAGATCTTCAATTACAAGAACACATTAAATACTATGTTTTATTACACCTCATTACTCACCCTTCTCCTTTCCTCAGCTCGCAACTCTCCAAGACGTGCATTACAAAATGAAGTTGCAGCTTTCAATTTGTATTTTATACGTACTTCAGCCTTCAAAACTTTTCCGATGACTTCCTGGGATTTTTATTGAACAAGCAGTATGCCGATATTTAGTAGGCAATAACTTACTAGGACATCCTTGTTCTCTGGCTGTCTTGAAAGTGTGTTACAGAATAGGTTTGCTGTTTTTACCAGCAGATCATCCTGTAAGAAAAAGGAACACATCATTGTATTAATAACAATGCTTTTAAAATTTTGAACCTTAAAAGGACTACTGTTGATGGAGAATGAATCTCTCATGGAATCATCAAAGGCTTTCTTAAGATCACGTTGTTCGGTCTCTATCCTTTCAAGGGTTTGCTGGAAAGATTGAACTGTATCCAGGATTGTTTTCAGTGTTCCACTTAGTGGGTGTTGAGGTACAGGTATGCTGGCAGTAATCCTTGCGCTGCCACTTGATGATGCATCGTCATTATGACTGGATGATGCTAGGTTGCCGCGGATGGGTGTTGTGGTGGTTGAATATGGTTGAAACCGTGCTACATGTACAGCTTGTGCCGCCATTTGCCGCAAAATAAGCCACGTGCACGTGAAACCGCAAACACAAACATGGCGACTAAGACAAAGCGTAAGTTTACTTCTAACTCGCCAGTAGTTTATAACAAACTTAATTTAGGTTTTTACTGCGAAGTATGCGACGAAGATTTCGCGTTTCCATGCATATACAAGCGGCATCTCACCAGCCGTTCCCATCAAACATTCGTTGAGCGCTTACGTGTCTTTGACGACGATCAACACATGGAAGAGGTTGGATTTCTGTGTGCTTGTGTTGTTTCTGTGTGCGTGTTAGTGTTTGCATGTGTTGTGTGTGCGTGTGTTAGTGTGTGCGTGTGTTGTGTGTGCCTGTGTTGTTAGTGTGTGCATGTATGGGCACCCATGTATGTGTGCGTGTGTAGTTAGTGTGTGCATGTGTAGTTAGTGTGCGCGTGTGTTGTTAGTGTGTGCATGTGTTGTGTGTGCGTGTGTTGTTAGCGTGTGCGTTTGTTGTTAGTGTGTGTATGTGTTATTTGAGTGTGCGTTGTATGTGCATGCGTGTGTATGTGTGTTCTCAGTTTGGCGGTTTGGTGGTGCATGGACAATTCATATCAGGAATCCAATCCAACTGACTACACATATGGAGACACTGGGCTTGAGGATATCTCTGATAGTGCTCTGGATGAAACCATTCATGACACCCATGAAGAGCAAATTGATAGTGACAGTGATTTCGAATTTGGCGCGTATTTCGAAGAGCTTGAGAATACAACTAATGAAAGCTATTACCCATTTCCATCGAAGATCTTTGCTCTGTTATTTCTCCTTGTTTACAGTCCTCACCCTATGGTAAATGTGCACCTCACCCCCTTTTGTTGTAAACTATTTCTTTAAACAGGGTCGCAGAAACCTCACATTTGTGTGGTTTATCTTAAAAAGTATGGGTGTCAAAACCCCTAGCATGTCATCTGTTATGGCATTTAAGCTCCCTGAAACAGAAGCTTCTCTGAAAGTAAGGGGCTCATTACATTACTTCATACATGTAGGTAGCCTGAGTCAAATGGGCCAAGGTATTTCACCTGTTATATCACTGCCACTTGTGATTAATATGTATAGGCTACTTGGTGACTGTACTCTCATCATGGTGTGTGTATGTTCAATAAGAGCAACGGTTTTACTACTGCAGTTCTTCTATTTGACAGCACTGTACTCGTGATCAAGTGCCATTCTATTGCATCCCTGTGTCATCTATCATCCGTCAGAGCCTTGGCAGACCAGACATAGCCAGTGCTATTGTGCGGCATCCTGTTTGTACTGAAGATAAATACACGTAAGCGTTGCAGTTTATATAATGTTGTTTACTTAATCTTAAATTATCAGAGAGATGTTTCATGGAAATCGCTGGCATACTGATAATCGTTTCATGTCACCCATGGTCAAACTTACTGATGGGACTTCCTGTTTTGTTTATGACTGTGTAAAGGTTGTCTATCCACTACTTGGCACTACTACAGGAATAATACAAAAATATTTTCATAAGGTACTTTGCCATTGTTTAATGTCCTGAGCATACCACATGGTGCACATTTGTACACAGCAGTGCACAGAAAGCAACACTTTTTACATTCCACAGGTTCAGCTTCTTTGCTGTTTTGCCATGTTTTACTGTCCTTATCTGTTTGGGCCGATGGTTTGAAGGCCTAACTCCTTCCACTTCCATGTACCCAGTGTGGTAACTGTGATAAGCTTCCATAAGAAGAACGGTGAAAGGAATTAGGCCTTCAAACCTTCAGCTAGAAAAGGCATGGCAAAATAGTCAAAGGTCCCAAAAAAACTGAATGAATGCAAATTTTTTGGTTCTCATGTACTGCAGCGTACACCCATGCACGACATTAGACATTAATCACTTATTTGTTATTGAAGTATATTCTTACATATTCTTACAGAGCTGCCTGAAAGAGGTGTTGGCCGAGGTGGATATTCTTTTGGATCTTGCACAGTTCAGGCAAATGGTTCCTGATACAACAGCAACACACATGGACACAGATGCACTCATTCTATATCACTCTTCTGCTGTAATTGCTGTGAGGGATATTCTGGGTTTTGCTGAACCGCCACGAATTGTAGTACGGTGGACACCACCAAACTTCTCCAGGATGACTTTACAGGTACAGATCAAATGTACTTATGTGTATACTTAGTATTTTATTGCAATAATTATTTCATAAGGAAACCACTAGTTATCTATCACCTCATCCTATGAAGGCAAAGGCAGCAGGCAAGCCAGTGGTGATGTTACCTATTATTTATTTTCCGATGACACCAGCGGTAACAAAAGCAAGAAGTGGCACAAATTTGAGTCGTGGTATATGTCATTAGCTGGACTTCCACGCCATATAAATGCTAGAATTGAAAACATCCACTTCTTGTGTTGCTCGGATAGTGTGTGTCCCTTGGACATGAGTAAACCAATTTCAGAAGAATTAGTAAGACTTGAACAAGAAGGGGTTGTAGTTTATGATGCATTGTATAAGGAAATGGTACTAGTGATTGCTCCGCTCATGTGTATTGTTTGTGACAACCCACGGGCATCTGAACTGTTGAACCATCTTGGCAGTTCCGCTATAAAGTATTGTCGCATCTGTATGGTTAGTAAGTATTGTGTTTACATAGCAGAGATTTTCATTTATCCCCTTGTTTTTCTGAAGTGTGATAAGACTGAAAATCCAGACGAGCTGAGTGAATTGCGAACAATGAGTCTTGCTTTACAACAGATTGCAGAGATTGAAGCGTTAAGGACTGAGCAAGAGAAAATTGAAATGAGGAAGTTGTATGGTGTAAGGGAGACTTTGAACCCATTGTTTTCCATTCATGCAGATCTATACAGGTATGCAAAGAATGTATATTATATTACAATTTTTATGTTAAATTTTTTACATCCTAGATGCCTACCAATTGAAGTGCTCCATACATTGCTACTTGGTATTTGTAAGTATATACTAAAACATGTTATGTCAGGATTATCAGCTCGTCAGAAGGCAGAAATCCTTGCACGTGTAAAATCATTTGACACCTCTGGGTTCAGGACCAAAATGTATGGCAATGTTTGTCAACATTACAAATCCTTCGTTGGAAGAGACTTTAAGGGCTGGTCCCAGATGGCCTTGTTTATTTTAGGACCCTACCTCGATGGTGGACAGACACAAGTATTGTTGACATTTTCTAAGGTTAGGGGGTGAGATTTAATTGTAACTAATCACAACAAAGTGTATGTCACTACAGGTGTTCCAAATTGCGTATTGCGAATTTTTCTGTGTCCAATTAAGTGAAGAATGGAAAGGCATATGTTGTTCTTTCATTGACTCTGTAAAAACACACATGCCATTGCTGCTGAACAAGCCAAAGACTCACCTCATTCTTCATCTTGTTGACTGTATGATAGATTTTGGACCATCCTCCGCATTCAGTGCAGAGAGGTAAACTATATTGTTAAGTAATGTGAACTTATATGGTGCTTAATAATGATAGGTTTGAGTCTTTTAACTCGAGGGTTCGTCAATACAATGTTTTTGGAAACCGTCTTGCTCCAAGTCGAGATATAGCTCACCGTTTTTCTGTTGTGCAGCACATCCGTTATATTTGCCATGGTGGAAATCTCAGCAGTGGTGAAAAGTGATTTGTATGCCAGCTTATAGAATTTGTTTTTCATGTACTTTCATTATCCCTAGGTGTGGTGATGCTTTAAAGATGATTTTTTTGTCACCAGTAATGCAGCATATTATGTGTGGCATTCCAATGGAAGATCTGCAAGGGACTCGAGCTATTTATCAGCCAGGAACACCCAGAAAGGTATATATAGTGTCATTGTGTTACAATTTTAATATATTAATTTCTTATACAGAAAGGACAAAAGATATATCTGAAAGATCTACCACTGACACTAGCTGGTAAACAGAAGAATACTTTAGAGGAGCTTCAAAGTAACTCCCACAACTACAACGTTCAGCTTGGGGAGCATGCACTTACTGATAAAGTACTAGAGTATCGTGCGTTAATTTGCTCTGAACGCTCTCTTGTTAATTCTGGTGAAAACATAGAATTTGTGACATCATATGATCAGGTATGTATAGTCTCTTTGAGCAGTGTATTTATATTATTTTCATTTTTAGTTTATGTATGGAATTCTGCTGGCAACATTCACTACCCACAATGCTGCATGGTGCCTAGTTCAGGGCATTCTACCTCTTGTGTCCCTTGACAACCAGCCCATTTTGAATCCTTATGACTGTCCTTTGCTGGAATTAAGCAACACCATTTTCTGCACTCCAAGCTGCAACATTAAGAGACCTGCACCTTTGGTGCATGAGTGCACAGATACCTGTATCTTCCAAGAGACAATGCAAGCACGAACTGTTGAGAGAGAGAATATTTTGTGTAGCAAATTGGTCTTTCAACATGACTGGTCTAACCCTACTTATTGTTGCAATGTGTACTGTACAAGATAAATATTTTTAATAAATCATAATTATTTAACACTTATATTTCACCCATATATGGAAGATGGTTTTTGGTACAGAAATGATATCATGTATGTTACAGAAATGATAAAGGTTTATGGTACAGATTGTAGCTACATTCTGGGTCATAAAATTTGTCTACATAGTTATGTACCAAGGTGTGTCAACATATCTGGCCCAAAATGACTACATATACGGTACATACGTCTTACAGGTATGTACCAGAAATTAGAAGTTGGCTGTGTAGACTTTCTTTGGCTAGTGAAGTTGTTTTTCTAAAAATGCCTTCGCGTAATCAAAAGAAGAGATCTAAGCAACGAGCGGAATACCTCCAAAAACGAGAAGATATTTTATCACAAGAGAACAAGGCTAAAGCCCGAGCGCGCTACAAGGCCGACCCTGAAAAGAAGAAGGCCTCTGTACGCGACACCTACAAGGCCGACCCAGAAAAGAAGAAGGCCTCTGTACGCGACACCTACAAGGCCGACCCTGAAAAGAAGAAGGCCTCTGTACGCGACACCTACAACGCAAATGCTGTATCTAAGCGTGCTGCTAAAAGGCAGCGATATCAAGAGGGCGTCGAGGAGAACCGTGCTGCTAAAAGGCAGCGATATCAAGAGGGCGTCGAGGAGAACCGTGCTGCTAAAAGGCAGCGATATCAAGAGGGCGTCGAGGAGAACCGTGCTGCTAAAAGGCAGCGATATCAAGAGGGCGTCGAGGAGAACCGTGCTGCTAAAAGGCAGTGATATCAAGAGGGCGTCGAGGAGAACCGTGCTGCTAAAAGGCAGCGATATCAAGAGGGCGTCGAGGAGAACCGTGCTGCTAAAAGGCGGATATACAGGGGCAATTCAGCTACCATTAAGGCAGCTAGAAGGAGTCGGTATTGGAAGGGTCGTAGAACTACCACCCAAAGGTATGTTATAAATAGCATGCTGTATGTAGCATTTAAAGTCTAAGGGCTGCTTTCTTACGTGCTAATGTAAGTTGCTCATGGCTTCCTGTCATGTACACATTAACACATTTCTTCTACGCTTGCATGCATATTATCAGATGTACAGTAAGGCTTCCCAGTTCCCTGGTAAAGGTCAATGTTTGTACAAAAGCATGCATCTGTGTCTGTTACATTGTACATTAGTTATCTGATGTTGAAAGGACTACACACGTGTGTGTATAGTACAAGTCAGTCATGCGCATCCACCCCTTGCTGCAGCTGTGTTTAATTGTTATCAGATGTACAGTAAGGCTTCCCACAAGTAAAAGTTCCCCCATGTACATGTAAAGGGTCAATCTTTGTTGTTTTAAAGGTCCACTACACGTGTGTACAGAAGTGTTACCCAAAATTGAGTTGCATGAAAATGAAATAATTCATGTAATGCGCAATTGGTGAAATGTTTTGATACATGTATAAGGCATAATGTATGGTAAAATAAAAGTACTGCAACCCTATCTTCTCCCATATAGTTACTCCCTGTTTGAGCCCAACTCTCGCACACTAGCAGAGTATGGAGTGAAGCTTGAAAAAGCAATTCTTAGGGATAGTGAGCTTCTGAGTGAAGTAAACAATGCTTTTTGCAATAGCCATCATTGCTAGCTCAAAAGGTTGTTACAAGATCTGCCCGTGCAGCAGTAAGTAAGATTAGTGCAGATGCATTACTTGCTAAAGCACTCAGTGTACGAAGATCACAGGCAGGGTCACTGCTAAAAACTATCCGTAAGGTTAATGCAAAGAAGTTGCAAGAGAGTGATATTTTAGTCGGGCATAGGTTTCATACTGCTGGGGCTGAACCTTACTTCTTTGATCATTCGTACACGCACAAAAAACAGCATGGAGCCATTCCAGTAGACCTCACGGGTAGGTGTGTAGTGGCAGAGGAGATAAAGGACAGGGATAAGGTCACCATGCGCCCTTTGAAATGGAAATGTACAAATGAGTGTCGCAAGCTCACTAGTGAAGAAGTAGCAACTAGTGTTAAAAACAAATTCATAGTTCCAAAAGTCCATTGAAGACCTCAGAGCTGGGCTTGATGCTCTTGATTCAGGGTGTGGTCATGTTCATTATGATGTCACTTTGAAATCACATTCTGGGTTTATTGAACAGCTTGGGCATCCTATTTATTGTGAGCTTCCAGAATGCTCTAGTCCATTGCGAATTATTAGGGCAGCTATGCCTCACTTTCCTGCATTACGGACTTTCACTAGGCTACTTTACAAAGCTTGCAAATGTCACATGACCATTTTGGCTATTGATTCAGCACTTGCTAGTGGGAATATTGAAGAGCTTATACCATTTATGGGCATGAAGGACAATTTGTCAGATTTGTTTAGTGAGGATGGAGTTGAGCATGCCGTAGTTAGTGAAGACCATTCATCATCTGGTCTAGGCTGCATTGAGAGAGACTTGAAAGTTACGCATGCTGACCTTATAGCTGAGCTACATCATCCCGAAAAGAAGAAGGCCTCTGTACGCGACAGCTACAAGGCCGATCCCGAAAAGAAGAAGGCCTCTGTACGCGACAGCTACAAGGCCGATCCCGAAAAGAAGAAGGCCTCTGTACGCGACAGCTACAACGCAGATATTGAATCGAAGCAATCTGCTAAAAGGCAGCGATATCAAGAGGACGTCGAGGAGAACCGCGCTGCTAAAAGGCAGAAATACGAGGACAATTCAGATGCCATTAAGGCATCTGAAAGGAATCAGTATTGGAATGACCCCGCTGTCCGATTGGCTAAACGTGCTGCCGAGAGGAAGCGGTTTCGCATGGGTCACCGAACTACCACTACCACCCAAAGGTATGTGATGGCATGTTGTATTGCACTAGCATTAAAAAGCTATAGGAAGATGTGCATGCAACATGTGTACAGTATGCATGTAAGGGATCTGCACAAAACCATTCACTTCACATGTCATGGTGACTCAACTGTTGTATTTTGTCCTTTGTGACCTAATATTGGGGTGTCATCCTTAATCTGATGTACAAAAGGGCTTCCTTATCTGATGTACAACGGCAGCCGGCCTGCAGCTGTGTATGAATTTAATTGCATTTGCCACTGAAACTATATCCTTCTCCCATATAGCTACTCCTTGTATGAACCCAAATCTCATGCACTAATGGAGTATAATGGTGGTCTTGAAAAAGCTATTCTTAGGGATAGTGAGCTTCTAAGTGAAGTAAATGATGCCTTTTGTAAGTCTCATCCATTGCTAGCTCAAAAGGTAGATCTGCCTGTGCAGCAGTAAGTAAGATTGGTGCAGATACATTGGTTTCTAAAGCACTGAGTGTACGAAGAGCAAAAGCAGGGTCATTGCTAAACACTATCCAGGAAGTTAATGCATTGAAATTAGAAGAAAATGATATTTTAGTTAGGCATGGGTATCATACTGCTGGCTCTCTGCCCCCATGGCCGCTAGATGCAGTGCTGCCCCCCCTATCGTCCGCCACCAGCAGTAGCAGCAGCGCTGCCCCCACCACCAGCAGCAGAGAGCTGCCCCCACCGCCAGCAGCAGAGCTACCCGAAAGGAAGCGGTATCGCAGGGGTCACCGAACTACCACTACCACCCAAAGGTATGTGATGGCATGTTGTATTGCACTAGCATTAAAAAGCTATAGGAAGATGTGCATGCAACATGTGTACAAGCACGCATGTAAGGGATCTGCCATTCACTTCACATGTAAAGCATGCATGGTGACTCAACTGTCCTTTGTGACCTGTCTATTGAATATTGGGGTGTCATCCTTAATCTGATGCACAAAAAGGCTTCCTTATCTGATGTAAAAAAAAAAGCTTTTGACACAATGTTTTGACTACAATCAGCAGCAGCGCTGCCCGCCTACACCAGCAGTAGCAGTGCCTACACCAGCAGTAGCAGTGCCCCCACCAGTAGCAGTGCCCCCACCAGTAGCAGTGCCCCCACCAGCAGCAGCGCCCCCACCAGCAGCAGCGCCCCCACCAGCAGCAGCAGCAGAGCTGCCCCCACCGCCACCAGCAGTAGCAGCAGAGCTGCCGCCACCAGCAGAGGCAGGAGCATTGCTACCTGCACCAGCTCCACTACCGGCACCAGCAGTATTGACACCAGTGCCCCCACCACCACTTCGCCTGCTGCTCCCCTGGCCGCTGCCACCACCACCCACATGGCTCCCATGGCCAGAACCAGGCCGCCGCGGCCATAGAAGAGGCTGGGGGAGACATAGAGGACAAGGCCGAACAGTAAATAACATTTAGAACTCCTATACATATAATTTCTATTATTAAAATGTTAAACCTCCCTCCCTCCCTTTGAAAATTAAAATCAATTTGTGACCACTTATAAAGACGCCAGAGGAAAAAACTAATGAAACAAGTAAATAAAAACATTCTCTAACGAGAAAGTTGTTGGTATATAGGATTGACCAATGGTGGTGTAAAAAGCACGGAAACAAGAGTGACAGAAATTTGACTGGAAAATTGAAATAGGCCTATATTTAGCACACTAACGTTGTAACAGTACATGCCTGAGTAATGGGCTAAATATAGGCCTATTTCAATTTTCCAGTCAAATTTCTGTCACTCTTGTTTCCGTGCTTTTTACACCACCATTGGTCAATCCTATATACCAACAACTTTCTCGTTAGAGAATGTTTTTATTTACTTGTTACAAATGCAAATGACCATGCACCAATCTACCCTAACCTCAACCAGGTCCATTGTCATAGCTTCAGAAATAGACCTTGCAATAAAAGCACGGGCATTGGCTCGAACTAATAGGAGACTTAGCCTGCCATAAATGGAATTTAGCGTGGTAGCCTTTGTTGAATTGCCTTGTGCCGCAAGTCGTACAAGTTGTCTGGCCCGCAGTTTTTCCCCATGCATCAAATGTCTTAATTTTATTTATAGGGGTGTCTGGGACTAATAATTTTAATCTTTAATCTACGTAAAACGATCCTGAATTCAGGATCGGTACAATCCTGAATTCAGGATATTGAGTACTTCCGTTTATAGCAATCATTGCAAGGACAAATAAATAAATTATTATTTATAGGCTTTTTGTTTCAGCACTGCTGCACTCTTTCTATAGCATGGAATGATTTCAGCCATCTAGAAAGCTGCCCAAACTTTAAGATTGCATTTGTACGTTTCATTGCTGTCACATGCGCAAATTGAATAATTATCACTTTGCAGTTTTCAGTGCCTACAGGAAGCATAAAACATATCAATTTTAGTCTTCTTTGACCGTTTTGTAGTTTTATCACCTACAGGCTTTGGTTGAAGTTGTGTTTTAATCCTAACTGTGCACTAATTTTAAAAGAAAAATTATTTTTAGATTACTATTCTTGTGTTTTGCGTGATTGCATGTAATTGTCCCTAAGCATTGTAGTATAGAGTTACAAACAGTATTGATCATTTGCATCTAAACTTCTTACATTAATATGTTACGGCATATGAATAGTGCAAAAGATAGGACGTTTTGTATAATGATTTAAATTTAAAATCAAGCAAACTCAATCATATATTCTATTATTAAAATTACATAACAGTAATTTAAATCATTTCATTTTTACGTTGCTTTATCGAAGTATGAAATTTAAAGCTGTGTAAGCTAAAAAATGTCAGAGTTTGTAAAGGATGGTTATGACAAATTCAAACCAAGATATCAAAACACAAAATAGTTGCAAAGAAATCAAGATATTGTGACAATGAAACCTGTTTGAACTGATATAATGCACTGATATCATGATATATGTAGACAGCAATAATAAAGTGTACCAAGATAAGTGAATGAATTAGTTTTAAAAACCCATTTCTGTGAGATGTTGAATATAGCAATCTCTGGAAGTGCCAAAGCCACAGTATGAAACCAAATAGTCATTCTCCAGATCACAGCATCCAACACAATAGAATGTGGTCTTCATTTTGCAGTGCTTGCAGATACGCTGTGGGTACTTTCCATTCATTATATTTTCCTTGTACATAGGAAGCTCTGTAAGGCTTCGTAGTTTGTGCTGCACTTGATCCTACAATGTGACAATTATACACAGATAAAAATGAAAGCAATAACAGTATGTCATTTATTGTACCTCTACATGTGCCACAGAGACAGATGCACTATCATCACTGCGCCTTCGTAATGTTGCACTGGATGGTACATAGATGTTGTGGATGAGCTGATGTGCCGCAGATCCATGAATGTTGTAAAGTCTACCACGTCAGTGCTTGCAAGGAAATCTTTGTCGGATTCATACCTGTAAGCTAAGTAAGCATCAACAACACATATACCAAAGATGGTCCCAAATGTTCTGTGCCACCATGTATGAGTTATCCACTCTCTTTCGATTGCAAGTGAGCCTTGTCTGTAATGATCATGCACATCAATTGATGAAAAAAAACTCAAAGAACTTCTCCACTATAAGTGGTCTTGGTATCATTTTTGTGTACTGCACTGTGGTTGGTATGCCATCAACTACATCAATTCTGTGGCGTAATCGCTCTGATGGTATTCCAGGGTGTCCAGTATATCGGTTGCATATTATAGTTTTTGGCTTTTTATCAACCCAAACACATGCAATTATTTTGCTACCATCTGGGGCAATTGATTGAAGTAGCTTGTGACTACCTCGATTTGGCGTAGGACCAGTTCCATTGCCTGAAGCCCATTGGAGGAGCTGCTTCTTTGGGTACTCTTTTGTAGCAGTTTTGACCATTCCCATGAAGTACAAACCTTGATCTAACAAGTAAATAAAAACCTTCTCTAACGAGAAAGTTGGTGGGCATATAGGATTGACAATGTTGGTGTAAAAAGCACGGAAACAAGTGTGACAGAAATGTTACTGGAAAATTGAAATAGGCCTATATTTAGCCCAGTCACATTTAGGCAGCGCACGCCTGAGAAAATGGGCTAAATATAGGCCTATTTCAATTTTCCAGTAACATTTCTGTCACACTTGTTTCCGTGCTTTTTACACCAACATTGTCAATCCTATATGCCCACCAACTTTCTCGTTAGAGAAGGTTTTTATTTACTTGTTTCATAAGTTTTTTTTTCTCCGTGTCAACGAAGCTTCATAAATGTAATGTGATGAGGAACGATGTGCAATGGACAAAATGTCTATACCTTACGAACGCTTTGTGCATTGCCCCGACCACAAGTTACTATATAACTTTAATAAATACGTATGTAAAATTAATGTTACAATAACAATAAAATTAATAGTGATAAGCGTAGTTGTTTTTGATAAAATAAATAGTTTTGCCGCCTCCTCTTCCTCGGCCTCTTCCTCTTCTTCTTCTCCCCCCCCCCCCCCCCCCCGGGGTAAGGCCATGCGGGTGGCGGGGGCAGTAAAAAAGGCGGGGGCAGCATCAGTGGGGGTAACGCTGCAGGCGGTGGGTCCAGCGCTGCTGCTGGCGGTGGCGGAGGGTCCAGCACTGCTGCAGGCGGTGGCGGGGCTTCTGCTGGCGGTGGCCGTGGGTCCAGCGCTGCTGCAGGCGGCGGCGGCACTTCTGCTGGCGGTGGCCGTGGGTCCAGCGCTGCTGCAGGCGGTGGCGGCACTTCTGCTGGCGGTGGCCGTGGGTCCATTCCCTAAGAATTGCTTTTTCAAGACTCACTCCATACTCTGCTAGTGTGCGAGAGTTGGGCTCAAACAGGGAGTAACTATATGGGAGAAGATAGGGTTGCAGTACTTTTATTTTACCACACATTATGCCTTATCATGTATCAAAACATTTTACCAACTGCGCATAACGTGAATTATTTTATTTTCATACAACTCAATTTTCTGTACACACATGTGTAGTGGACCTTTAAAACAATGTGAGAGACACAAATTACCTTTTGTACCCTTTACATGTACATGGGGAACTTTTACTTGTGGGAAGCCTTACTGTACATCTGATAATCGGCTGCATGCAAGGGTTGGATGCGCATGACAGACTTGTTAATTAAATTTCTGAAAATGCAATTACAGTAGTACACACATGTGTATAGTCCTTTATTGCACATCACATTTACAATGTAACAGACACAGATGCATGTACATGTACAAATAACCTTTTGTACAAACATTGACCTTTACCAGGGAACATCCCGTGTAGGAAGCCATACTGTACATCTGATAATATGTCATGCAGGCATACAAGAGTGTTAATGTGTGCATGACAGGAAGCCATGAGCCACGTGCATAGCAGCCCTTAGATTTTAAATGGTACATACAGCATGCTATAACATACCTTTGGGTGGTAGTGGTAGTGGTAGTTCTACGACCCTTCCAATACCGACTCATTCTAGCTGCCTTAATGGTAGCTGAATTACCCCTGTATATCCGCCTTTTAGCAGCACGGTTCTCCTCGACGCTCTCTTGATATCGCTGCCTTTTAACAGCACGGTTCTCCTCGAGGTCCTCTCCATATCGCTGCCTTTTAGCAGCACGGTTCTCCTCGAGGTCCTCTCCATATCGCTGCCTTTTAGCAGCACGGTTCTCCTCGAGGTCCTCTCCATATCGCTGCCTTTTAGCAGCACGCTTAGGTTCAATCATAGATAGTATAGTAAGGGGATTGGAAACGAGTCACGTGAGCGCATCACTGGCTGTGGGCACTCCGCGTTACATCGTTAACACCTACTGAGAGGTTCGAAATCGTTCATATCTTCAGTTCGGTTGGTCTTGGTTCTTTTTATCTGCTCTGAAGCGCTTCACATACGTAGGAGAATATCTGTAAGCGTTTTAGGTTGGAAAAATATGACGGGCAACTTCGAAAATTAGGAAAAAAAGTTTTTTTCAGGACGCATCGCACTTGTGTACCTTCTGTGCGCGGGCTGTTGTGCGTATTGATCAGTTCGTCGTGTTTTGTTGTTGGTTAGTCCTATTTGTATGTACTTGGCTACTTTTTTCGTCATTTTTTGATACATGCCACGCACAAAATACGCCTGGAGTGGGGATGGAGTCCATTAACTTGTGTACCTTCTGTGCGCGGGCAGTTGTGCGGTATTGATCAGTTTGTCGTGTTTTGTTGTTGGTTAGTCCTATTTGTATGTACTTGGCTACTTTTTTCGTCATTTTTTGATACATGTCACGCACAAAATACGCCTGGAGTGGGGATGGAGTCCATTAACTTGTGTACCTTCTGTGCGCGGGCAGTTGTGCGTATTGATCAGTTTGTCGTGTTTTGCTGTTGGTTAGTCCTATTTGTATGTACTCGGCTACTTTTTTTTGATACGAACCATCATTTCAGAATTTCTTCCAGCTGTGGCTCCCAAGTCATCCATCTTGAAGCATAGTTACTAGTACGGAATTCTTATAAGTGCTGTAACGAGGAGTGGAGGTGTCAATTGGTGTTGATTAGACTCGTTTCCAATCCCCTACTATACTATCTATGGTTCAATATTTGCGATGTAGCTCTCGCGTACAGAGGCCTTCTTTTTTTCAGGATCGGCCTTGTAGCTCTCGCGTACAGAGGCCTTCTTTTTTTCAGGATCGGCCTTGTAGCTCTCGCGTACAGAGGCCTTCTTTTTTTCAGGATCGGCCTTGTAGCTCTCGCGTACAGAGGCCTTCTTTTTTTCAGGATCGGCCTTGTAGCTCTCGCGTACAGAGGCCTTCTTTTTTTCAGGATCGGCCTTGTAGCTCTCGCGTACAGAGGCCTTCTTTTTTTCAGGATCGGCCTTGTAGCTCTCGCGTACAGAGGCCTTCTTTTTTTCAGGGTCGGCCTTGTAGCGCTCTCGGGCTTTAGCCTTGTTCTCTTCTTGCTTTTGGAGGTATTCCGCTCGTTGCTTCGTTCTCTTCTTTCGATTACGCGAAGGCATTTTTAGAAAAACAACTACACTAGCCAAAATAAGTAACGACTAAACTGACACCAAAATAAATTTTGTGCCTGTTGGGGTATTTATACTGCCTAAAATTATCCATACTCCTGTATTTAGAACATAGTAATATACCCATACCGTATATAGTACTTTTTCGTTGTAGCTTCTTTATTACCTTAAGGGGCACCGCGCCGGTAAATTCTGAAGCGATTGGTACTATCGCCGTTCTTTAAAACCATTCCTAGCGTGAGTTATACTTGACGGAGAAGAAGACGACGACGACCAACAATTTTTTTGGGCATGGGCACGAGAAACAGGTTCTTAGTTGGTCTAGAAGGGCATAGTTTTATGACATGAAACTAGCACCAAAACGTAGATCTTGGTGTTGTCGTTCGATTGCTGCAAAGAGAAAAGCTATCCGTTTCTTCGTTGTCCCTCGCGACGCAACTGAAAATTTTTAATGACATTCATGACTCCTCAATCAATCCTATATTGAACCTGCTGACGCAGGTTCAGATAGTGCAAGTAGAGATTTGACTGACGAAAATGCACTGTCAGCTATGATAGTACGAGCAGTCCCTCTCCAAGGAGCACACAACCTCAGTAACTGTGATGTACCTTCTCCATATTCAGCATGGCCTGGTTTTTTGGATTGAGCTTCACTTCCTTCCATCAATTCAAGTTGCAGGATAATTCCTGACATCCCATCTGCTGCTGACTTTAGCTCACATCCAACTCCTTCTGGCTTACGAACAATTTTTGTTTTATGAGAACAACCATTTGTCTTGTACTTACCATCACTTCCCTTCCAGGCACTCATGCACTCATCACAAACAATTGTGTGACCAGGTTTGACATGTTTCACACGACGCTCATTGAAAGACAAGATGAAGGATCTAATTGGCCACCAAGGATCCTGCATGTTGGGAATATTAATATTACATCAATTTCAAATGGGCAAAAAACACATACCTTCACAGGTTGTGGGTTTGGTTCTTGGGCCAGTTGAAGACAGGAACTGATATCAGTGAACCGTGACAGCTTCATGCCAAAGCGACCCTCATAGTTGGCAGCAGTTGAAACTACACCAACATCACTCTCTGATTTCCAATATGTTGGAAGTGGTCCCCTCCTTGGTTCAACAGCCATCGCCAATCTAATACCAAGCCACTTTATAATCTCTCCTTTTGTCAAAGGTGCTTTCTTTTTAGTTAGGAGGTTGATATTAGTATACTCCAAGATAGATGGAATGGAGTCCATAGGAAACATGAGGTAGAAGTAATACTCCATTCTCTTCTCAACACCTTCCAGAGTATTTCCCCATATCAGTTCAGTAATCCCTGTGTAGGCATTTACTGCAGGGTCAACACTAAGGTGGTCAATTTCTACCCATTCTCTGCCATGAGCATTCCAATATCCTTCTTCCACGTCTTGCAATTGATATCTATCTTCTCTTTGCACACTGTCCTCCCTTTCTTCTTCTGCCTCACTGGTACTATCATCATCCGTATCACTGTCACTGCCAGGTCTCTCTTCACTTTCAACAACCAAAAGACTCAGAGGAGTACGTTTTTGTTTCTTGCACGGAGGTGTACCGCCACCCGTTTTACTTATGCCTCGAGCTGATTCAATGCTGGTACCTCCTGTGTCCCAATCTATTGTGAACTTGCGTGCGTGGCTCTCCTTAGTGATCTTTGTAATGATTCCCTTCTTACCAGTAAGCTTCTTACTCTTTCCTTCTACTTTATCCCCGACTTTGATAGTAACCGGCATTATTGCGCACGAACGTTTTCGCGTAGAAACAAAGCATATAAACAGAGTGGTTTTACTTTGAAATTACAAACGATATAACGACTTATTAGATAGCGCTGTGTAGACGAAAGCCTATAGAAGCTTAATATCCCCCTAAATATCCAACACGATGCAAACTGAAGTTGATACAAGCGGCGTAAAGTCATCCTTAATTCAGGATTTCAATCCTGAATTAAGGATGAAAATAGATTAAAGATTTTAAGGCTTCTTGATTCGATTGTAAAACATATATATCAAGAAATCACCGTACACTTCGGTGGTTATCTTGCGCTTCATTTCCAATTAAATTTCAAATAAGTTTACAAAATACATAAAAGTTCCATATGGGAATAGTTACAACAGTTCGTGGGGCAAACAACTGGAGAGACAAAGTGAGTCAAAAAGCCAACGCAACTGGGCGGTGAAGTGCTGGCAGCGTGTGTACTTTTCCACATTTCAATTTCTCGTATATCTATTTATACAAAGAGGGCAATTTCGGCTCAATTGGCAATTTTCACGTGATGGAATTCTATTTGTGGCCTATAATCTAACATATTGAAATGAAATATCGTTGTCTTAGTCAATATAATGAACAGTGCTCAATCCGAAGCAGAATTATGGTCTGGAAGCAGTGCCGACCTGCCCCGAACCACCGGAATCGACCCCTCGCACGGAACGCGCGCGTATACCATGTGGGCGTATGTGTGCTTATGCATGTATGTTCTATATAACGGTAAAATTGCATCCTTGCTGTATTCATACTATGGTACTGTACTCGAAGCTGCCAACATAGTCTCGTACCCAGACCCACATCGCAGCTGCGGATGGATTACATGTGTGTTTGTGCGTGTGTACGTGTCAGCGTGTGTACTTAATACTAGTTAATAGTATTTTTACCATAATCCCCCACCTCCCCCCCTCCTCCCCTCTAAATAATATTACATTGTTAACAGTCTGCTAAAGGGCATACATACACATGTGCATATGAGATGCAAAACTACATGGCTACAACCATGAATGGGCAAAATAATGTGACAGCATGGTAAACACTGGTACCATAGATATTATAGTTACAGGGATTGGAAACAAGCCCAATCAATACTAGTTAACACCTACACTCCGCACATTCGGGCACTATTTAGAATTCTGAACGATGGCTTGTGAAGATATCCTAGACGACGGTGAGTAAACTTAGTTCGCATGCAACTCATTATTTGAAACAAGTGGTGTGTTTTCCTTAGCAGTACAGAATTTCATTGAAGCTGTTGACGCGATTTTAGTGGAGGACAGCTACCAATTGCCATCCTCCAGTGGCTTCCAATTGTTTAACGGCAGCTAAAGTATTGAATATTTGGATGAAAAAGCCAGAGAACAACAGCGAATTGGATTTATTTAGTAAACATCTTCATTCAAATCTTTCTAAAGCTACAAGATTGCTTTTAAACACAAAGAGAATGAGTAAAGGCAGAGAAAAAATGTGGAAATTTTTTCACGAACTGCGAATTTCATCTCAGTTTAGGGAGGAATGGAAATCCTTCTTTTTAAAAGTTACTAAAGAAACAGTGCATCCACATTTGTCACAGGACATTACAGTGATACTGTTTAGGAAGATGATTCAAGTAAGAACAAGAATTATTGAACATTCTGAGAATGACATTCAGCCTATCACACAAAGTGAGGAGAACGCATTACGATATGCTGCTGGATACGTTGTTAGAAAGGTAACTGAGAACATTGAGCACTCAAAACTTCCGTTACCCTTAAAGTTGAAATTATTGTCGGGTTTGGAGATGTTACGTGATGAGAATTCAAGTCAGCATCCACATGATTCGTCTGCTTGGATAGATATGATAGATCGTGGTGGACTTTGGCACGTGAAAGATATAGTGCACCCAGTGTTTTATGCAATGGAGGAAGAGATGAGAAGACAAGTACATCAACTTAGTCCCCAACATCCTACATTGGATGTGAAAAATTTTCAGGATTTGCTGAGTGAGAACGAAGATGTCTTGTTCTATTGGGCCATGGAATAAACGGAGTTTCATAATGAAGACGATACTCTAATTTTAAAGAACTTTGGATTACAGTCAGAGGATTTGCCTTTCTGAGTGGTTGGATGGAGAAGTACAAGCAAGATAAAAAGACTGCCTTGCAAAAGAAGAAAGCCCTTCGTGAAGAAATACAAAACTGATTTCTTTTTAAATTGTATTGTATATGGGACAGTTTCCGCGAAGATTGCCCCACGGTTAAAATGTTATAAAAATGCATCGCGTTTGAATCGCTATAACTTCCCAACGGATAACGCTATCGACTTCTTAGTTTCAACACTTCATAGTGAAATGGTGTAGTATGAAGTGTTGAAAATAGGAAGTCGATAGCGTTATCCGTTGGGCAGTTATAGTGATTCAAACGCGATGCATTTTTATAACATTTTAACCGTGGGGCAATTTTCGCGGAAACTGTCCCATATATAATTATATATGTGGGTCAGTTTCCGAGAAAATGAGCCTTCGCTATATATATAAAAAAGTTATAAAAATCATTCACGTTTGAATCGCTATAACTTCCGAACGGTACACGCCATTGACTTCCTATTTTCACCACTTCATATTTTCACCACTTCATACTACACCATTTCTCTATGGTAAAATATATTTTGGGGTCTTGCACTTGCTCCGTGCCCGTATTGCAACGTCCGATACCCCACAGGGTATGAACCCGTCATAACTTTCGGCAGGAGTAATCAAATCGCTTCAAATTCGGTTTGTAGGTAGAGGGGTCCTATAGCTATTGATTTGTTCTGTTCGTTAATTTTCACTCTATCCGTTGCGGAGATACAGGCGTGCAAAGTTAATGCACATTTCCTGCTCGATTTGCCCAGGCAACCCTAGTTCCATTCTCCCATTCCGCATGAATATTAATCACTTCCTTGTTCCGCCCAATACTAAGCTATATAGCCGTTCGCAACTCAGTGTCTGTTTGTTTTTTGTTGTTTTGTTTTATTTTCTGAGGTCAAAGAAGATGAGTTATATGACGTTGGTACCGAATTAACGGATCCAAGTGAATGGTTGTCAGCTAGCTAGCGCCTGATGGTTGTCGCCGCCTCCCACGTCGCGGACGCGCGTAAGGATTTTTTTTTTTCCTAGTCGCTCGCATCACCGTTCGGTACCTAGTAGTGTATTATAAAGCTTTCCCACATTTGCTTGTTTAACTTCATTCCTGTCACGCCCACTCGGCTACACTGCGCAAGGATGCTATAACTTAGCTCACATAGCACGTGAACATGCACTACGCACTTGCATTGTTACCTGCCACACACCTACCTACTGTATCTTTGCACACACAAACACGTCCACGCCACACACACACACACACATGGGCTTGTACAACTTGCAGAGACTTTGGGTTCTTATTTCTCACACAAATCGTACATGTCCATGAATGTACACACCTGTGTGCGCGCGCGCGCACACACACACACACACACACACACACACACACACACACACACACACACACACACAAACACACACACACACTCACTCACACAGACTGGGCTTGTACCACTTGCAGTGACATTGGTTCTTATTTCTCACACTGTTTTCACAAAGTATACTTGTACATGCCTCTGCACACACACATGACACACACATACATGGACACACACACACACACACACACACACAAACACACACACACACAGACTGGGCTTGTACCACTTGCAGTGATATTGGTTCTTATTTCTCACACTGTTTTCACAAAGTATACTTGTACATGCCTGTGCACACACACATGACACACACATACATGGATACACACACACACACACACACACACACACACATACACACACACAAACACACACACATACACACACAGACTGGGCTTGTACCACTTGCAGTGACATTGGTTCTTATTTCTCACACTGTTTTCACAAAGTATACATGTGCATGAATTGTACACGCCTGTGCACACA
>JABACO010000013.1:2916304-2973804 GCA_013339895.1 Ephydatia muelleri | reverse complement strand
TTTGTGAAAACAGTGAGAGAAATAAGAACCCCAAGTATCTGCAAGTGGTACAAGCCCAGTCTGTGTGTGTGCATGTGCATGTGCATATGTGTGTGTGTGTCCATGTATGTGTGTGTCATGTATGTGTGCACAGGCGTGTACAATTCATGCACATGTATACTTTGTGAAAACAGTGTGAGAAATAAGAACCAATATCACTGCAAGTGGTACAAGCCCAGTCTGTGTGTGTGTGTGTGTGTGTGTGTGTATGTGTGTGTCCATGTATGTGTGTGTCATGTGTGTGTGCACAGGCATGTACAAGTATACTTTGTGAAAACAGTGTGAGAAATAAGAACCAATGTCACTGCAAGTGGTACAAGCCCAGTCTGTGTGAGTGAGTGTGTGTGTGTGTGCTTGTGTGTGTGTGTGTGTGTGTGTGTGTGTGTGTGTGTGTGTGTGTGTGCGCGCGCGCGCACACAGGTGTGTACATTCATGGACATGTACGATTTGTGTGAGAAATAAGAACCCAAAGTCTCTGCAAGTTGTACAAGCCCATGTGTGTGTGTGTGTGTGGCGTGGACGTGTTTGTGTGTGCAAAGATACAGTAGGTAGGTGTGTGGCAGGTAACAATGCAAGTGCGTAGTGCATGTTCACGTGCTATGTGAGCTAAGTTATAGCATCCTTGCGCAGTGTAGCCGACTGGGCGTGACAGGAATGAAGTTAAACAAGCAAATGTGGGAAAGCTTTATAATACACTACTAGGTACCGAACGGTGATGCGAGCGACTAGGAAAAAAAAAAATTCTTACGCGCGTCCGCGACGTGGGAGGCGGCGACAACCATCAGGCGCTAGCTAGCTGACAACCATTCACTTGGATCCGTTAATTCGGTACCAACGTCATATAACTCATCTTCTTTGACCTCAGAAAATAAAACAAAACAACAAAAAACAAACAGACACTGAGTTGCGAACGGCTATATAGCTTAGTTTAAGGCGGAGATTGGGCGGAACAAGGAAGTGATTAATATTCATGCGGAATGGGAGAAGGAACTAGGGTTGCCTGGGCAAATCGAGCAGGAAATGTGCATTTAGCACTGATACGCTTACACGCAGGGGAAAAAAATGATTCGTTAGCACTTTCCACTTTCCAGTACAGCTACGACCTACGTAGGCTTCTCAGTCTTCGATTAACATCAAGTCTGAATGTGCCGCATTTTCAATATTTGTCTGCATGTACATGTGTGCGTCGATCAATACACGTAAATCGCTTAACTGCGGAAGCACTCTCTGGGACTTCGCCAATGGAATAGCGCTATCACAATATATACTTACATTAAGGAAAGCTTTGTCTACACATCGGGGCGCTGCTCAGTCTACAACTAGGCCAAAGCCCTGCATCAGGGTCAAAGCACACTCCACCCCCCTCCCATGTTATGGCATCAGGCCCAACCCCTGTCTAGTGTGTGGTTTGTGTGAACATAGATACATGTAATGTGCAGTTAAAACATGCACAATTTGTGCTATTGCTAGTTAGCAATTAGAGTTTGCATGTACTGTGGCTGCACCAATACGTATTTAAGGTATGCTTTGCTTCACCTCTTCCGAGGTTCCAAATGGTGTCAGTGGGAAGGCCTGTTCTGGCAGCTACTGTACATGGCTGCACCAATGTGGGTGTTATATTTGGCTGGATTTGTAGCCACATAGCTCCACCATACCAGGGGTAGAAAGGTGGAGCGGAAGCTCTTAGATGTGAGTGTTCTCCCATCATTGAAGTGGAAGAGGGGTGAGGAGTGAGTGGAACAGTGACAACATTCTCTGTAGGCCTCCATTGCTGGAACTGGACACATGTGCCTGCCTTTGGTACGCTGAACACACCTGCCCATCTGGTTGGTTTTGGACCACTTGATGAAGAAGTGCATGCCCTCCGGACCAGCAGACATCTTGCCTGGTAGTAAATTCACTGAGCCTGAGGTGGATGACTCCAGATGGTCAGTCTCAACATTGGGTTCCTGGACCCTGCTGTTCTTCACCAGTACAAAAAAATAGATACAGGATTGTCATCTCCATAGAAACAGTCCCAAACAGACTTTTAAAACAGAGCTCTCTTATTGAACCCTAGAACAACAAAGTACCAGGACATTATGCAACAGACTAAAATGCCTCTACCACTACGAGGCGATTTTTTGATTAGTTTTGACATTTCCTCAATTGTATCCAAAGCATCACGAATAATTGGATTTGCTTTCACTGCATCCTGTACTGCTAAGTTCAAGGAATGACCATAGCAATGTGTATATAAAGCTCGCCTTTCCTTTGCCAATAGTTTAGTTGATACTCCATTTCTACACCCTGCCATTGAACTTGCCCCGTCAAAACACTGCCCACGACAATTCTGCAAAGGTAGGGAAAGCCGTAGCAATATATCCTCAATTGTTCGGGTAATATGTTCAGCTGAGATACAATCCATGGAATGCAGGCCAATGAATTCCTCATGACTGATAAGCTTATTGTCAACATACCGAACACAAAATACCAGTTGTTCATTGTTGGACACATCTGTAGTCTCGTCAACCATAATAGAATAGTATCTGCCTGAGAGCTGTGCAGCTATGTTCCTAAGGACAGAATGTACCATAATCTGCAGAAACTCATTTTGAATTTCTGGACATGTGAATCGATCACGAGACTTCTGCAACCATGCATCTAAGTTGGGTATCTCGTTTTTTCGTAGAAGCAGCAATTGCATAAAATTACTTTCTCTTTCCCCGCCAATGCTATCTGAAGTCATATCAGCATCATAATGCGCTCCACGTAAAGCCAAACCTTGCCGTGCTAAAAAGCGAATGTTTGACATAATTGCAAGAAGACATTTTCTGTTCAAAGCTTTCTGTTCAGTATATTCAGCACTTAGTTGTGTACCCACATTCATTATCTCTGTCGAAGCTGCTGCAACCATGCTAATAGCATCGCAATGGCATGCTGATTGATCGTGCTTGCTGAATTTATCTAATGCTTTTTTCCACATATCCAAAAATGAGCGGTCAAAGGGAAAGCTAATTAATTCGCGGTTTGCGAATCACCGAATATTCCCGTATAACTTCCCATAGACAATGTATGGGGTACTTTAATACCAAGCACACCAGATTTTTCTCAGCATTTGCCAAAGGGGATTGTTAGTACACTACATTTGCCATGATTTTTAGTGGGGTCGCCGTATTTTTCCTATTTAAGGCGTCGCTTCCCTAGGATTGTCATAACATTGTCCTCAATGTACACGTAGTCAATGGGTGCGTTTTTTCATTACAAATTCTATGACCATTTGTGTCAATACCTTTACGATTCGCCAATTTGCCAAAGGAAAAACATGTAGCTAGTACATCGAAGAACTATAATATATATTGAAAATTGGGTCTTTGTATTTAAAAATCGGCTTCCATAATTGAAAGAAGTATTCTATATCGAATCGGATTGTTGTCTCCGTCTCGTGCCCTCAAAATCGACTCACGCGCGGGACAAGGCAAATGAGTATCTCCCTAGCTGTACCAGTTTTATACAGTATGAATCGGGCCTGAAATCGATTCTGCACGCCTCCTAGCGCTACGTAACAAGGTTTGTTGCTACCAGTTGAGTAGCCTACATATAAATGTACGTTATCGTACCCATACGTTCCGGATCTTTTTTAAACATCGCCGGGCCCATTTCATAATTGTATTGCTGTTAGGCTGTTACGTTGGTAGTTTATCTAAGTAACTGAAGTACAACTACTAGTATAGGTGTGGCCGGAGCTACTATTGGCACCAATAGTATACGTAATACGGCTACATGCATGTGTTTTAATTCTAGAAAATGCGCACCGATTTATCGAGTATCAAAGAAGCTGATAGCAGCGTCAACGGCGTGGTAGCGTATTTTATTCTGCTGTCTGGCGCTGCGTTGCAACATCCACCACCAGCAAAACGCCGTTGCAATCTTTCAGGTGAAATAAATATAAAATGCATGTGCAAGGCAATGACTTAAGTAGGCCTAGGCATTGCACATCTCTCAACTTGGTAATTGCAATAATGTCAGTCACTTCTTACCCTGCACTGCATGCTTTGTGTTTTATTGTAATATTTAGCTACCTTGCGTACTTACATGTATATTCAGTTACCGCTGTGAAGGCACCGTAGCTAGTGTACTCATGTGAAGGCACCATAGTTATAAGGTGTGACTATTTACAAATGGTTTATTGTGTCAGTGTGGTATGTAGCAGGCTTTGTCAATGTAATGTATGCACATGTGCATATGGACATATGTAGAAAGTTGGCAACGGACTCAAACGTGAATGTTGTGCATGTGTTGTCGACTGCATCACAGTGAAACTTATTAGTGAACAATTTGAAATAAATCACAAGATGACCGCCAATGTATGGGTGATTACTCGATATGACACAACACGCAAGCACTAAAACGCATCACACAGATCAAACAAACTGTCAGACATTCTCTGCAACCATTCTCTGTTACATGTACTAATGTAAAGGTCTTGTTGATAACAATGAATACAATAGTTCAAGGGATGGTATACAAATAGTGCATGCTCATACAAGTATGCATATCTGTGTATGTGTAAACAATTAATTTTTTGTATGTTTGTATTGTATGTGTGTATGTGTGCTACATATGGACAACATTTCAACAGCCCTTTGCTGCGGCAGAACACACATGGCTGAGTTATCTTGAGCCTGAATACCACAAATGCAACAGTGAAAAATGTGAAGCCAGAACAGAGTAAGGCTGTTTGTGTATGTGTGTGTGCGTTACCAGTGTGGTAAGGGAGTGGCTCAAACATGGCACTGATCTTGGTGAACACACACACACACACACACACACACACACACACACACACACACACACACACACACACACACACACACAAACACACACAAACACACACACACACACCACACACACACATGATGTGATATTGTGGTCAATTAGTTATGGCATGTGCAAATGGGAGGGGCTGTGTTTGTGTGTGTTGCCTGTATTGTGACAAATACACATGCATGTACACACATGAGGCTTCTGTAACTTCTACTGTAGACAACTAAAACATATCTAGCAAATTAACCCTCCTTTCCCCCCTGATCTTGGTGATAGACACACACACACACACACACACACACACACACACACACACACACACACACACACACACACACACACGCACACACACACACACACACACATACACACACACACAAGCACACACAAGTACATACATGTACAAGCACACACACATATACACACAGTTTGGGGTGTGTATTGTGGGCGGGTCGATGTAACAGGGGGTCACGTGATATACTCTGCTGTGTAGTGTTGTAGCTGATGTGCTGATATCTTTGGGCAACCAAGTCCTGATCCTTGACTACGCGCCATACGACGTGTACGAAGCTTCTAAAATCACTAAAACATCCATAGAAAAGCAGGCCTTCATTCCATGTTAGTGATTTGGTGCTTATTGTGTAGTGTAGTGCTATTGTGCAGTGCCTTTAATACGGTGCTGTGCCTGTGACAAAATGCTATGGTGCAGTGCTTGTGAAATAGTCATGGTGCAGTGACCGTGAAGTACCTTTTAATATCATCCTATGTGCTTGATGGTGCTGTATAGCCATGGTGCTGTGCTTGTGAAGTACATGTAGCTATGGGTCTGTGCTTTTGAAGAAAGTTTGGTGTAGTTGAATGTGAACACTAAGCTTACATGTACATGTATTACCATTCAGCTGCTAGGCTTACGTAAACTTTTCAGTGGCCCAGTCCTGCCATACACAAGTAGCAATAATATTCACTGCCACCATATGCAAGGCTTCAAAGCTTAAGGGCATTGGAAAGTTTTCTATTGCTTTGCACTTTTCAACACACACATGCACACGCATGCACACACACATACACACATATGCACACATGCGCACGTGTATACATACATACACACATGCGCACGTGTATACATACATACACACATGCAGACACAATTAGTATGTACCGGTACAGAAATGGTGTGGGAACAAGTGTACGAAAAGAAAAGGTAAAAATTTATTAATGTAACGTGAAATTTTTATAGTAATAAAATTATAACCTTACAAGCCTGATTTTGCTGGATGCTGTCCCATAGGTACATGTAATATTCATTTGTGCAGCTCAGAGGTCAACAACAAAAGGGCATTGTTTGCTATGTAAACTGAGGTATCCTAATCTGATGTTAGCTATTGAGCTAGTACCAAGTTCTAAGAAGCAAACACTATTGACGTACATGTAGTACCTACATGTGCATGTATGTGGCATGGGCCTTTTGTGCCTGATGCCATAAACTTTACAATCAAGTACATGTACATGATGGGAGGGGGGTGGAGTGTGCTTTGGGCCTCATGCAAAACCTTTGGTTAGTGGTAGAGGCATTTACGTCTGATGCATAAAGTCCTGGTACTTTTTTTCTAGGGTTCAATATCAAGAGTTGTGTTAAAAGTCTGTTTGGAACTGTTTCTATGGTAATGAGGCGAAATATTACTCGCGGACACTCCTGTATCTGGTTTTGTACTGGGGAGAGCAGCACCAGGATCCCAATGCTGAGACTGACCATCCGGAGTGTTCAACACCTCCAGGGATATCCACCTTAGGCTCAACAAATTTACTTAAATACCCCTACGTTCCACTGTACTCAGCTGGCATGCACTTCTTCATCAAGCAAACCAGATGGGCAGGTGTGTTGAGTGTACCAAAGGCAGGCAGTTCTAGCAATGGAGGCCTACAAATAATGCTGCCACTGTTCCACTCACCCCTCTTCCACTTCAAAGTTGGGACGCCACTCGCATCTAAGAACTTCCGCTCCACCTTCCTATCCCTGGTATGGTGGAGCAATGTGGCTACAATCCAGCCAAATACAACACTCGCATTGGTGCAGCCACTTACAGTAACTGCTGACACCATTCAGAAGTACATATGGTGCAGCCACACTCATTGTTAGTAATAGCAATAGCAGAAGAGGACAAATTGTGTATGTTTTTTAAATGCACATTACATGTTTGCACTAACCACACACTGTGCAGAGACAGGGGAGGGGTTTGGGTCTGTGCCAGCAAGCATTGGCATAACATAGAAGGGGGGGGGGGGGGGGGGGGGGGGGGGGGGGGGGTGTATAGTATGCTTTTAACCTGATGCAGAGGCTTTGGCCTAGTGATAGACTGATCAGCGCTTCAGAGTTTACACAAAACTTTAAAGAAAAAAAATGAAAGCATTGGGATAGTGCTATTCCATTGAAGCCACACGAAGGTGATTTGCATTAAAATTAAAGCGCTTTACGTGTAGTTACTGACTCTGGCCTGGCCATACACATGTATGCAGACAAAGATTCAAAATACGGCACGTGCAGATTTGATGTTAATCGATCTAGGTAGGGCTGAAATACCTACGTAGGTCGCAACTGTACTGAAAAGTGCCATTTGCAAATATCTATGTTTTGTATCAGTGCACGTGCCTATTAGCCTTCGCGCTTCATTCATCGAGCTGCAAGCAGGCTAAACGAACACGATAAGGAAAACACTATATAGGTCAAAAGTGTCCATGACGATCTAGTCTCGTACCCAGACCCAACTATCCGCAGCTGCGGATGGATTACATCACCGCTACGCTTCTAGAGGCGTAGCGGTGATGTAATCCATCCGCAGCTGCGGATAGTTGGGTCTGGGTACGAGACTAATGACTATCGACATCATAGTGTCCCTCTTGGCAGTCGAGACCTACGGTACTAGTCTGGGACTATCGTACTTTTGTATCAGGCCAGAAGCTGGCAGTAACCATATCGGGCTCTCCCTAGTCTCGTACCCAGACCCAACTATCCGCAGCTGCGGATGGATTACATCACCGCTACGCTTCTAGAGGGTCTGGTGAAATGCCTAACAAAAGTTGTGCCAGACGGAAGTCGATGTTATGTAATAAATATGACGTCTAAAGTGTCAAATCGCGTCATTCGGTGTCAAATTTGCACTAATGAATCGCTGCAAGCTTTGTGTTGCTCCCGTCCTCGATTCCAAGAAAAGAAGGCTACTTTCTAGTCAAGAGTCAGAGCGTAACGCTGCTGCGTTAGTCGATTTGGCATGCGAGGCTGGGGTCGCTAGGAATGAAGCGACAAAAGAGTACACTACGGGGTACTTGTGCACGATTTAGGCTGGTTGGTGACAACATTGATAAGAACGTTAAGCCTAGGGACATGCGAATTAACAGCCAGACCTCTTCTCTGCATTATTTCCATGCTTATGCTGTTAAAGACAGGATCAGCTTTAAACACCTAAGTGCTGATGCTACTATGATTTTCCCACAGGACATTGATTTCAATGTTTTTTACCCATCAGTAGAGGATAACTTTCAGTTAGTTTCAAACTTTGAAACACTAGTTACTAGGATGTTTGTCCAACATATTCCTGGTCTACAATCTTTATCAGCTATGGCAAACCATCATATCGAACACCAGTACTCAAAGAATATGGCTCTAAAATCAGAAGTGGTATGCACAGTGGTTTAAAAATAGGGGTCATGTAGACATTAGTGAATTTAGAGAAACAAATGAAATGTTGTAATTATTCTGATTATGTGTTACAAGAAAATGTTTATTATTAATCAAGTTTAATGATTATAAGATTTGAATATTTCAAACCAAAATAATCAAGTTCTATTTCATTTGAATATCATTAAGTATTAAATTTTTAATATGTATTCAGACATCCTTATTAGTTTACACAATTGAAGTACAAAAAGTAACACTATATATATGAACCTTACTACATAAAAATCAAAAATGTAAAATCAAGGATTAGCAAATATATAGTATGAATGCTGCATGCTGACAGACAAAGTTCAGATTATGTTCCTGTCTCCTGATCCTGATCCTGATCATCTGCAAACATGCAGGCAAGTAGATGTTCTTCCAAAGAGAAGCAACTTGATCTTGCATGCTTTTGTGTACAAGACCGGACATTGTGCTCCTCACCACAAAACGAGCAATTAATTGACAGCATGTTGAAAGCTTCTAACTATAGGATCAGACTTAATCCATAATCGCGTTATTACATCAGACAAGTTGGCATGCTGGGTAGTTTTCCTAGCTAAATGCTCTCTGTATATGCGAAGGTTTTTATTGTTGTGCTCTAGGGGTTCTTCTGATAATGTTCCCAATCCTTTAGAATCATTAGCACTAATCAACGCTGCAGAGTGGGCTAGTACCTGATGCACAGAAGGAGTAAATTTAAATCCTGGCCAATGGCTGACAAGTTTAAGTGCAGTTTCTTTGCAAAGGTGGTCAAGGTGTTCAGTATTAATTCTTTGCTTGGAGGAAACAACTCTCAAAATGATAGAGAGATTAGTAATGAATTCATCGTATACAACCCTGTCACATTCTTGATCTCACCTAACCTTTTGTGGGATACATTCAATGAGCACCTGACGCTTTTCAGGGTCAAACAGTAGAGCTCTTGCTGTGTTACCAGTTTTTGAAGTCCCTCCAGCTCCTACTGCAGAAGAAGGGGGCCCCATTCGATTCACCCTTTTTTTTTTTTCAACCCTCTCCTTTGGTCTTCATTGCCAACTAATTTTTCATCAGCGATGAATTGTTCTGCTGCCTCAAAATTGCTTCTAAACCGCTTTACGTATCTCTCCCAAGCTTCACCATTGTCTATTTTACGTTTACCGGTATCTTCAACCTCTTCAGCCATAATCGAGCAGCCGCCAACGAACAAAACGAAATGAACGAACGAACGAACGAACGAACTTTGATCACCGATGCACAGAAAGGATACAATCACTATCACTTCAAAACTAGCCGTTACAAATGTTTGCACACACGTCTTAAATACATGAGTATATGCGCCGCAGGCCAGCAAGCACACGCAGGCCTCTACACAATGAACAAAGCACGGGCTGTATTGTGTTATTGTCCGCACACAACAAAAGGACAGCGTGGTGTAGCGTTGTGAAAGGCCCAGGTGCCAGTAAGTCTCGCAAGTCTTATTCCCACGGTCCACTCTTGTGTTAAATGTATGTTATTAATGAAATTATTATAAACATGGCGCTGTGTATACTGCTGTTGTTTTTAACTTTTGTCGCTCTAACTTAGAACGCGGCGGGAGGCGGCGCCTATGTTGCTAGTGCCAAATAATGGTTAATCGTAGTTATGTGTCATATATGGCCCAGATGGCTGTAGATTCGATTAGAAATGAGTTTAAACTTGGTACGAGTACAATTTTTGAATAATATTTGTGGAAAATCTTTAAAAATTCACGTCTTCAATATAACCAAACACTACAAATTAGTATCATTAGAAACAGGAGACAAAATGCTATGTAGTAAACATATATATAACTCAATCCTTTAAGATTCCAACAAAATATAATTACCTTTACACTTTTAATAAAATTCTCCTTGTTTATGCTTTGGCGGACTGTCACTTATTAACCATAAACATTATGGAAATTTTTCCTGCAGATTATAGTGCTGCAAGGTGTTATAAAAAAAAACATATACATTATACCCTACTTAAATGTCGGGGTCCTAACCCACTGTGGTATGTTCCTATACAAAATATAAACATTGCTTTAAAAGTGGTTTGCTAATAAATTCACAGGTGCCTTTGGGAGTGCTGTTAAAGAATGAGAATGTTCTTAACGATATGGTGGACATTTTAGATGAACTGCACAAGTATGTCCCCAGGACCACAACCATGCAGACAATTGATGTTTGCACTGGAGGGGGAGGTACAACAGCAGTTGACATCCATGTCAACACTTTCAGCCATATTCCATTGGGGGGTGACCAACTGACCGTTGCACGAATTCGGGGCAGCCAGAGAGTGGAGTTTAATGCAGAGAATGGTGATGAAAGACTAGAAGGGTTCTTCCCTGTCATTGAAGATTGGCACACAAAGATGTGCTTTATGGAGGTAAGCATGTGTTGAGTACAGAGATGTTGGGCTGTTAATAATGCATGTTTGTGCTTGCTAATAGGATTTGGAATGTGTTCATGATATTGCACCTTCTCTGTTAATTGGTGCCCATAGGTGATCTGGAAGAGGCTGTATAACTCCTGCTCTGGGATGGATGCAGGCACCCTCTTCCAGCTAAGGGAAGTTATCAATAGAAGGAATGTGATCTCAGATGTGACCAAGGACCTAACCGCATGTGAAGAATTCATGGAGCTTGTAACAACAGCACATGTTTTGACAGCAGCAATGCACGTAGCTGGAGCCTCAAATCTGACAGATCTGTCATCTAAGATCTTGTCCAAAGAAAACCCTACGGCAACAGCAACGTCTCTTGTACAGACATTGTGCCGTCAGATGGTGACCATAGAATTTATAATGGACAAGTCAACATGTGGTTCAGGAGATAGAGTGGTAGAGTATGCGATGGAGACACTCTCATTGGGATTACTGCTGTTAGAATTCAAAGACTCCATTAGAGAGGGGGATGGATACAGAGTACTTCGCTGCTGGAAGTACTTTCTCCTCATCTTTCGTGCTACGCAGCACAAGAACTACTGCATAGAGGCACTCAATCTCCTGATGCAGTATTACTACATCTTGCCCCAACAATACGCTGAACAGATGTTGTGGGGGCGCTTCGTTAATAGTGAGGGCGGTCCAGGGCAGAATATCTCCACTGATCTACATATGGAACACCTTAACAGATTACTTAAAGGTACAGTTACCCATCTGGGTGCCAACAAAACACCTCAAGCAATAGTAAGAGCAGGAAAGGCACTTGGGGTTCTAAAGAATATTATTACTGTGTTTGATAAACTAACAGGTGGATGGGCTACAAGCAACCATACTACAAGATCAGAGGCTGAGGATCTGATGAAGGTGGTCACAGAGCTATCACAGAATAGGGTGTTCTCTCCTCAATCTGGACGAAAGCATCGCACATTTCCATCAATTGAATGTAACAAGCTCATAGCATCAATCAATAAAAAGAAGCTACATTTGTGGATGACAAAGAAAGTATCTCAAATCCTCAAACTATGCACTCTTTCTCGTTAGAACTTTGAACCACTGTAATGTTTATTGATGTAATACTCTTGCGTTTATGTGTGTATAGCACAATAAACTTACTTGGTCCTTCATTAAAGCAATAAGTGGCGATATGACGATTACAATACTCCCAACACGCCCGTGAAGAGCATCAAAGGCAAACGGTAAGACAGCAAAGCACAAAGATTTGCCGCTTCCAGTAGGAAGGATTACGAAAACATCGTTTCCGTTTAGAAAACTAAACACAGCTTTATACTGATTCTCACGAAGTGAGGGGTACCCTAGTCTCTGAGTGGCTTGCAAGATGATGGTGTCGGTATCGCCTGTTGCCATGCCAGTTGCCATGCCACGCGCGCCAATGTCAGAAATTAATGAAATACTATATTGCTAATTAATGTATTACACTCTTATTACACCCTACACCTGACGTCACGGGTGCTCTGCATTCTGATTGTACGCTTCTAAAATCCTAAGCGTGGCACAACTTTTGTTAGGCATTTCACCAGACCCTCTAGAAGCGTAGCGGTGATGTAATCCATCCGCAGCTGCGGATAGTTGGGTCTGGGTACGAGACTAGGCTCTCCCTCGCTCTTTCGTATCGAAACGCTCTCGGCCTCCCCCCCCCCCCCCCCCCCCCCCCCACATTGTCCGGTTATTAACAGCCTATTAGTATAGTTAAGTTCTATCTTCAGCTAAATTAACTTACTGTGCATATATTTATTCACCATTTTGTTCAATGAATATCAATATTAGTTGAAGGAATTCTGGCGGATGACGCAAGGCATTACGCAATGACATATTTTGATGAATAAATTATGCGCGGTATAAATTAATTTTTTGTCTTGATTTTAGTTCAAGAATGGTTAATGGAATAATTTTTTTAAGTACATATGTCATGATCAGACCGATTTATAGGACATTTTACAAGTGTTTAAAATTCAATTTGAAATAAAAAGCAAGATGACCGCCTATGTATGGGCCATATCTGGATATGTCAAGCACTGCCTTACCAAACTTGCATATGAAGATTTGTTAAAGTTAATGAGTCAACAATTGCCTTCTCCTAATTCTCATTATACAGACAAAAAGGTTTTTTAATCATATTTTTTGTGAGCCAGTGGTTGAAAAGCATCAATATTGTTCAGTGTGCCATCACCTAATAACGAAAGAGGAGGTGGAAACTGATTTACAGCATGTTGTCTGTCTTAACAATTGTAGTGCTCCATGTGAAGAATTCATAACATGTGATATTGAATTTCAGCTTAAGGCTATTATGGCAGGTTAGTGTTCATATAGTTGACCATGCATGCAACATTTGTTGGACTGTACATGGAAATCATACATACCAATACAGAAATATTCAGTTGTTAATTTAAAGTATATAACTACATGATTCAATCTGTGACTCTGTTATTATTTTTTGTTTCATTAAAAATTGCCTCCAAAAATGAGGTAAATCAGTATGTGTACATGTATTAAATGTTTCAGTATGCAGTAATTATATCTGAAATTGTAGAGCCTCTAAACGGTATACAATATTGGCAGGACTTTGGTATTCAAAGCAGAAACCTACAATGAGCATGTATATGAAGCCTCTTGTGGATAAATTGAACAAATTGTATAAGGATGGTAAGTTATATTCATGGATTATATATTTATATTATTCAGGGTTTGCTACACAATTTATTAATTTTTTTAATTCAGGTGTAGAAGTTAATACACCTACTGGAAAGATTCAGGTTCATTGCATGATATTAATGTGTTCAGCTGACCTACCAGCCAAAGCCAAGTTGGTAACTGTGTGCAGTACAATGGATACAATGGCTGTAATACTTGTGATATTTACGGCACTCTTGTTGGTCGCACTGTGTACTGGCCTTATGATCCCAAGGCTACACTGCGCAAGCATCATGAAGTTCTTCAATATGCTGAGGAAGCAACTGTGACAGGAAAGCCAGTATGTATTTTAATGCTCATGTCTAATGTTTCAATGCGTGCATCTATACATTATGCATGCATTTAGGTTTGTGGAATATATGGCATGCCAGTGTTAGCCTTACATCCTCCATTCGACACTGTTCTTGGAATGGTACTGGACATATTGCACGCTCTCTACATAGGCGTTGTAAAAGCATTGCTATCTCTCTGGTTCTCTTCAAGTAAAAGTCATGAGGAATATAGTATTTATTCTCAGGTACCGCGATGCTAATTATAACTGACTGTGATGAACAATGCGTGTTAACATATATACAGATACAGGAGTGCAACAATAGATTGCTGTCAATAAAAATTCCAAATGTTATATCACGAACACCTCAAACTTTACACCAGTTTAGTAAATGGAAAGGTAAGAAACAAAGTAAATTGTGATCCTATTTGACTGTATGTAAACTAGGATCAGAACTTGAATCCTGGCTGCTTTAATTTATTATTCTGTTCCAGTATTGAGGGGTATATTGCCTGAAATATATTTTCAGCATTATATTCTTCTTGTGACTGGTATCCATATGCTCCTGGGAGAGGAAGTATCTGAATTTCAGTTAAAGGTAGCTGATATTTGCTTGAGAAAGTTTTATATTCAATTCTCTGAACTCTATGGTAAGCAACAACAAGCAAAAAATTGATTATTACTGCATATGTGTACTACACAAACATGCCCTCATGCTGAAACTGGGTCAGGATAAAATCCGCTAATCATTTGAAGTTGTCCTTATTTTTCACCAGGTGTATGCTCAACAACTATGAATGTTCATTTAATGTCTCATTTAACATATTTTGCTGAAGCATGGGGTCCTCTTTGGACCATGTCATGCTTTTCATTTGAAAGTGCCAATGGCACTTTACGGCGCTATTTTCATGGTTCAAGGAACATGTCTGTTCAGGTAATGATACAATTTATAGTCTATACAATAAATAATCTTAAGAATTGAGATCATATCTGTATTTTTTCACACTGTAGCTGATGTATTCATTCTCAATGGTACAGCTCCTGCCTATTCTGATATCTTCCATAGTCAGTAGAAGACCCCATGCCTCATTGCCAAACAGGTACTGCTATGGGTATATTCTATGTACATGCACATGCATGAGAATTATTGTTATACCAATTACAAAACAAATGAAATGCTTCCTTTCTTTCCAAAGATCTCAAGTAATATCAACACCAAACACTTTAACAGTGGGTAAATCTTTGGAAGTTGAAACGTTTTTAACAAAAGAGACGCTACATGAGTTGTGCAGTCAAATGGAGTTGGGGTTTGACACATGTGCTTTTAAAGTTTTTTTTAAGAGCACTGATACGAAAGGAAGTTTATCGCAGTAAAGGATATCTTAGAGCCAAAAAACAAAACAATTACACAGTGATGTACAAGACAGAAGAAACGTCTGGATTTGGAGAAATTGACTTCTTTTTATAGATAAAACCTCCTGATTTAGAGCCACTGCTCTTGCAAAATTAACACCCCATAAGAAATGTACAACTGATGCTCCATACACTGACAATGATGAAATAGAGGGCTATTTAAAAGATATCATTCTTCCAGTGGAAATAATTGACTTTCATCACTTGTATATCAATGCTTCAGACATAACAGAAAAGTGCATAGCAATCAGCACAGATTTGCATAAGTATTTTGTAAAGTTTCCAAACGATTTATCTAGTATTGATTAACATATTCTCCCATTAATTGTTGTAATATGTTGTATGTTACTTGTTTTACAAATGTTAAACAAATGGTAAACAACGCACAAGACAGACAGTGCACAAAACGTGGTCTCTAAATTGGTACGAGGATTCACTTATCTATTGCGTTACCGGCCTGAAGCTTATTAGGTAGCTGCGTTGCTTGCTCGAGGGAAATATGAACCGAAATAACGCATTCGTGCGTGGTGCATATTGATCCGCCCTGGCTTTAACAGGCCCGTAGCCAGGAAGTCTGACAGGGGGGGGGGGGGGGGGGGGAAGGGGATCGATTAATATAGCTAGGACCAAAGTATCTATGCTAGGACATACTGCGGGACTTATGAAAGCGCGGGGATCCACTCGCGTTTAGAGAGCGGGTCCCCTCCCCTTGCCATTGACCTAATATGAGTACGGAGGGGTAAGAGGGACCCCACTGCTCGAGCGATACGACTGAAAAGCGGGGGTGCTGTCGACGTCAGCTTCGGGCCTGATGCAAAATTTTTTTGTATACAGTGTAGTACGATAACAGGAGAGGGCTGAATTAACTCAAGCATAAAAGGGGGGGGGGGGGAATCGACCAATCCCCCTTATCTAATATAAATTTATTTTCCATACGTATGCCCGTAATAGTAAGGTCTGGGGTTGAGTATCCTTCTGGTTCCCAGACAGCTTCCAACCTGATTAACGTCACCGTACGCAATTTAACGCGTTACGACGGCAATTTTTTTACCCGGGTTGGTTGTGGGATGTTGAGATACCAGGGGCAATTGAAGGGGAGTGTGCATAACATTTTGAGCTAGCAAATGAAAGAACACCTCCAGGCTAGGACACACATTGTGAAAGGGGGAAAGTGTGGAGGGGGAGCGGGGGGGAGGAAGGTGACATCTGATCTAGGTTTAATAAAAGGAGATGATTGGATTTGTGAAATATAGTGTTAAGATTGAATATGGACTCAAACAAGTGATGTGAAAGTACTGTACATGTACATGTATGAGCTTCCTTACTTCCCTGTTGCATACCTATAACTCAATGCCATGCTTTGTGATTTTGACCTATAGCCATGCACAAGTCAAGAAGGGGCCAGGCAGGAGTAATCCCTGTCCCAGGCTAAGCTCACTACATCACCAGATGGAGTACATCACCACTACACTCAAACTAGGTCGAGCGTAGCAGTGATGTAATCCATCTGCTGCTCTGGTGAACTGGGTCTGGGACCAAGACAAAGGCAGAGTACCCTTTGGACTTGTGCTTGTGAAAGGCCTGAGCACTGGCTCCTCCCCCTCCACCCCCCCCCCCCAACACACACACACACACACACACACACACACACACATATACTGGTTGCATACTGGAGGTGCTAGTTGGGCCACTAGCAAGCTAGGCTAGCCAAGTGCAGGGGGAATTCCAGGCTAGATAAGTCATTTGCTAGATAAAAAATTACAGTACATGTAAGTATAGTAAACTGTTTTGACATTCAGTGCTGTAGCAGGCTCTCTTTATTCCACAGATTTGGCATGACCTGAAGCAGGATCAGAAGCAGCAGACAACTGAGCAACCATTTCAATGATCTGTATAATATTGAAGCCACATAGGTAAGAAGAGCACACATCTGTAAGGCAACCGTTTTATGTGCCTTGGTTTTTCAGGGAATGCACAGATGGATCCTGACAGCAGCCCTCAAGATACTGTACAGTGTAAGGGTTTGTAAATGGGATAATCTTATCACCACCACAATATGTGAGGGCACAGCTGTGATATCAAAGCCTTTGTACTATCAGTTGTGGTTGCAAACGCCCCTTTAGTGTATGAGATGTCACTGTCACCTACTGTAGACCTCACAGTAGTTGTGTTTTGAATGTGTTTTGAGGAGGATGTCATGTCAAATGTACATGTAGTACAGGGAGTACTCGATGGCTGTTGATCTGTACATGTGGATGGTTGTCTGGGACCAGACTGCCAGGTGTCTGGTCCCAGACTAGGTATAGGAGTTAGAAATGTACCATGGAGACCACCCTCGGGTCCCCAGACTCACATCGACCCCCCCCCCCCCCGTATGGGGGCAGGGTCAGAGATATCAGGGGATTTGATATTATTTGACACGGAGTATTCTTTACGATCTGGGGAGTTTGAATACATATGGGCATTTGTTCCATAGTCAAATCGCCCCCATGGTTGGGCACTTTGAACTAATACAATGTCAAATCCCCGATATCTCCCACCTAAACCCGTACGGGGGAGGGGGGGGGGGTTACATTGGTAGGTGCATTACATAATGTAGGTATGGTCCAAACGCTACTACTACAAGTTGTGGCTTTTTATTTAAAAACATTTTCTTACGAGATGGGTGGATATTCAGATCGGGTTCGAGTTTGGCTTCCAACCCTAAACCCCAACTGGCCTTTGGCCCTGGCCACCATAATTACCGCCTTGACAGCGCAGTAAGTTTCTCACTGCTTAAACAGCTTCAATGCGTGAAACTCCGCGTACTCCCATATACTGGGCACAAACTCCGCATATATGAGCATACTTGGTAAAATTCTAAATCCCCTGTAGATGAAAAGGCACTCACTGCCATTTCCATAGCCGGAAATTGTTTTGATATATTCCCAATTTCAGGATACATTGCTAAATGTGCCTGCTTTTTGTGTCTCCCAGTTTAGCATGGAGCCCATGTACATGTACATGTAGCTGTGACGTGGGTACGAGGCTAAGTATACAATGGGTGGAGTGTTGTGGAGAGGAAACTACCACAAAGAAGTTCGAGAACCCATAATTCCTTCTTTAACCCTACAGTGAACATAACGTCGCGTCGTTAACACATTACGTATCGATATTCGTACTTAGAAAAGACTTTTAAAAAATCCACTTTTAACACTGATTACTGAGTAGTATTGTGCTGTTGACCAGCACATCATGAGTCATCACTGACCCATGCCCTGCCCCCAAAGTATTGAATATCATTAGTAACCTAGTAAGGATGATGCTGCCCTAATAACTCTGATTGATGGACTAGGTAGGGAAGCTCACAAATAAAAAAGGTGGCCATGTTTTATATAAGAGAGGAGAGGGGAGGAGAGGAGTGGGGAGAGGGGAGGGAGGAGAGGGGAGGGAAGGAGGGAGTTAGAGAGAAGGAAGCATGTCATGTTTGAGTACTATACATTCCACTTTCATGTACTGTATGACATAGCTTTCATTATGATACATGGCTTCCTCCATTTTCGCTCAACCTCCCTAATCAGTTCTCTCTTAATATTAATTTAGGGCTTCACTTTCACCAGGACAATTTCATTTTATAATTAATTGTGCAGTGTCAGTTGTTGAGCCTGTTGATACTATAAAATGAGTGCTGCTAATCACAGGTGCACAATCACTAGTTGAATGAACGGTACTGCCATAGCTCGGCTCAATCTTTACACTCCTTTTTGTCTTGCACAAACCACTGCGAACATCAGAGTACAGAACAAGGGCAGCAGGAAGTGAAACAGGTGTAATCAGGTACAAGAGCACCACCATTGTGCCAGAGATAAATTTTGTTTCCTCGTTATCTGCAGTACCAATCACAGATGTATATATGTTCTTGGTACCTTTTATCACAGTAACACAGATTTCTACAATGGGGTAAACCAGCAGCGGGATAATTGCTTTAACTGCAGCCCGATGACACACCTGAAGTGACCCTTGCTTGCAGGCCCCTCTGCAGAATGATACAATGACTGCTGCCACCATCATTGCACTGATAATCAGGAACGTGCTATAGAGAGAGTCCTCTATTAAAATGAGGTATACAGTTCCGTCCATGTGTTGACCATTGCACTTTGTAATTACCCAACAATTCGTGCCAGTAAGTCCGTAGCTGTTGTCAATGAATGGTATCCAAGTAGTGAGAGCAGGAAGGATGAGGGTTATAAGGAGACCTGTTATCTCACACTTGCTGTGGTTCAGCTGAAACCGAAAGAATGCAAATACGAATACATAAGTGCAAATCCAAATTCTGATCAAGGACTCAGATTGGAAAAGATATTCAGTCAAAAATCCAATCGCTGTACAGGGAACATTCCATCCTCTCTTCACTCGAACTGCGGCATTCGAGGGTTGGTTGATGTCAATGGGCAGCACTTGAAGACCGATCACTACAGTCCTGCACAGAGCTGTTATCGCGAGATAAAGATTGATTCGATGGGTGTAAGAGCGGTAGACCTTAGACGCTATGATTAAAAAAATTGCGACAACGCATGAAGCCGCTCCGACCACAACAGCGGGTGAGGTAATAGTGATCTCCAACTTCGCTAGCCTCACTCGCACCAGCCCACAGGTAGTATTTATTGACTCGTTCATCCCTAGAAACAAAACAACAAGCGTTATTCCAGAGGCATGCTGCTTCTCTGACAGTGAAAATATCTACAACTCGGTTTACGACGTTTTGACGTGTCGGACTAATCTATTCCCGCTACACACCAGTAAACACACAGCGCGATCATTTTACTTACAAATTAACAATCAGCAGGGCAGCAGAGGCGCATAGAGAATTTCTAATACTGCAAAAGAAAAGTTTTCGTTATTTACATTTACGTCATCAGACCACACATGTACGATATTTATGAAGTCTGTTACATGATGTGTTCACATATTCACGTTACTTAACTGGCTCCCAGTCACTCTAGGCCTCCCTAGATTGTTGTGCTCTACACAGGCATGACCATCAGTATCGCCGCGCATAAGAAGGGAGATGGCACACAGCACATTCTCTCCAATGTCTATATAACCAGCTCCTCTCCCTTTTCCCACTGGGACGCTGAATACCACAATGTCCAGCTCTGGTGTAAGTTGTAAATGTGTTATAATTTCAGCTTGCAGTCATCCCACTCGGTTATTCTGCATAATTCCAATATTTTGTGCACTTCACGCTGGTGGTAATATATACATTATAATGGCACTATATGGAAACGTGCATGAGGTTTAGCTATGAAGGTTTAAAACCTGCAAATGAGGCACATGAATATCTTTTTGTTGCACAGTTACCAATCTGACTCAAATCTGGTAGTGCTTTTCAGTACCATGAGGGGTGTCTGAGCCTGAGTTACTGATAATGATAATCGGAATTGTGGATTGCTGCACTTGACTGATACCATTGTTTCACTACTATCTGATATTGATCTGTACTTCAATTAGAACCAGATTGTAATAACAGTTAGTTCCAGTTATGGTAACCTTAATAACACATGAAGAAAAAGAACACAAGATGGCTGTGCATTTGTAATTGTTCCAAACAAAGAAATCGTGGATGGTGCTGATCTGAAAGGTCCTTGATTGTCCTAATGGAACCTTGTTGCCTTAAGGGTTTGACTTCTTTTGTTTTGCTGTACATATTTTATCTCTTCGAATGAAGGGTGTATTGTAGAGCTACATGTATATGTCAACATCTGAAATGTCACATTGTATAGATAGATGCAAATAGTCAATGATAATACGCAACATTTGATGCTTGCCTGTGTATATATGTATGTGTTTGAAATCATTTGGTCAGTAAAACTACAGTACAAATTCAGTAGGTACTTTGAGATTCATAGTATACATACTGTACATAGAAACATAGAGATATAAAAACAAAAACTATCATATTTAAATAAACAAAAATAAATAAATAATTGTAATATAGCACTCAACTGTGACCAAGTAGGAATCAGAGGGATATCAGGTGACCGTATCCATGACAATGTGCAACTGGAAACACTGGAGCCCAATTCCACACAAAACGACAACCTTGCCCCTATAGCCGTGTGCACCACACACACATCAATGTCCAACATAAGAAACATAAATGAACCAAATCATTGAAACATGGCAGTGCCTTACCATTGAATGGTTTGGAGCACTTTCAGTGCAGCAGTGTCAGCAATGTCATGCACCATACCCCACACAAAGGCAAGGGATCTGTTTGTTATTTCCCACACATTCAACCTCTGATCAATGAAGGTGGTTAACACAACAGTTGGAGACAAGAACTGAACTCTTATAATGCAGAAATATATACCAAAAATTCCAATGTGAATGTGAAATTGATGTGCTATAAACAGTGACAGTGGAAAACCACACATGTACACATGTGCCATACATCGTACAACACTACACCACTTCATTTTGCAATGTAGTACAGCGGTTGGTAACAAAATCTCAATTCCTACATGTATAAGGCAGAAATGCAGTGAAAAACTACACATGTGCCACGTATTGCACAACACTTCACCACTTTATTTCGTAATGCAATTATCAAGCTAGTAGACAGAGAACTATATGGCTGCCCAATCAGAACAGAAGAGAAAGATCATACATATAGTGTAACATCTTTGCATCTACAAGTAATTATAGTAGGACAATCCAAATTTATTATGCTCTCTCAAAAATGGTTATTTAATCAAAGTCCTTGGAACAAATGGTTCCCTATTATTGCCCTGAAATGGCAATGCCTGCTCAAGACAGAAGTGATAAACAATATGAGGTGCAATCGTATCTGCCACCTAGATGACATTCAAAATACATTCGTATCTTAATCGTGTGTTATTTTTGAAGATCATTTGTGTACATGCAATGAACAGTATAGCTCCACAGAGCCTCAATTGCTGAAGTAAATAGGCACTTGTATACGACTGCACTGAATGACTCTGCACTGGGAGTACGTGCTTGTATATAAGTACTACAGTAGCTGCCCGAAACCCCTACAGTAAACCACAAGGCACAAGCTTATTTCCTCTTGCACACCTGTGATACTTGAAGAATGTGCACTGGGCTGGAAGGTCACAGCCACAGATGGGAGGAGCTCAGGTGAGCCCTGCCCCCCCCCCCCCCCCCCCCCCCCAATCTGGCACAGCATTCCAGGACAGGGTCATTCCATACCAAATTAAATGAGCAGGAGTTGTGCCTCATGTCTTCCGATTTTGCTCCAACTTCTCATATATGTTGGTCTTGATATGAATGTGACTTTTTCCATTTATTGAGTTAATAACGTTAATGGTTTACGAAATACACGCCACTGAATAATTAATTTTTTCTTTAATTTTGTAACTTTGCAGTCTCATATCTTAGCTGCAATACAATTGACAGAGGAGTTTTTGGCATCAAATTCAAGGCCATGATCAGTAGAACTGATCTATGATTATTATTTTGGGGTGTGGGTAAAGGATTAAAATTTTAACAGCTTCAAAGTACCATTTGCAGTATTTAAGTGCTGTCCATATTGAAACACAAAATTTTTTTTTCACATAAGTGAAGGGACGTACTATCAATCTTGGTATTTTTCAGGAATAAAAAGTCTGTACCCCTGAGAACCACGCAAGGTTTTATCTGAGGGCGCCATTTTTGTCTCACTCTTTTGTTGACATACGCTGCAAGTGGTGTTATGTAAACTGTCTCACTACAGCTGGCCACTGTTAGCATGACTCAGCAGATTGTTTTTCCTTATTTGGGCGAGAGCGCGCGTTTTCTCTAATTTATAAGTTTTTTGTGCCCATGTCGATCAATCTCTACAAGTACTGTCGTGACCCGTTCAAGAATCATCGGCGCCGCAGTTGCATCAGAACAGCTTATTATAATGTGCATCTCTGTCTTTGAGAAGTGGAGACTTACTGCACAGTAAGTCTCCACTTCTCAAAGACAGAGATGCACATTCTGCTATAAGCTGTTCTGATGCAACTCGAAGGTGTGAATATATGCGGCGCTCTGCCTTATGCAGCTGATTTGCAAGCCTGATGGTGAAAGCAGTAGTGAACACCGAGTCTTTAGACCATCATAGTTGATATAGTATACGCATGCACTGAACTGTTATCCGGCTGGGAATATAGAGTTCGGTGCATGTGCATAAAACTCCTTTCTCTTTTCTCTCCCCCTCGAGAACTGTCAGATATGATTTATATTTTTAAAGCCGGAAACGGTATGTATTGCAATCATCAGAAATATGCGCTAGGTCCCATTGTTTATTTTTTTTGAGGGTTGTGCAGCTTTTGTTTACAACAGATTGTGTACTGTAATTTTGTTGGTAAAGCCTGAGAATGTGAATGCTTCAATTCACCCACACTTATCCCTTTCTCCCCTTCATTTCTGGTCCACCCAACACCTGCACTCATTGTTTATTTATTGCATCATTGGTTATAAATTATGTCAGCTAAATAGTGTACTGTAACTATATACTTAGCTCGATCCAAAACATAGTTTATATACGTGCCCACACTATAGCATCTCCTACACTGCAGTACTTTATATTTTTAGGACAGTGCATCTCCAACGATGGCTGTTATCCACGACGTTCAGAGTAGTGCAATAAAATTATTGAGGTCAATAATGGTAATAAATACATGTGACGTCATTTCAGTACTACACATATAACTTATCTACTAATTCGTAAGTCGCGTGCGCTTTATATTTTGCTGAAGCCGTGCAATTTTCTCTGACGAAGAACTATCTGTACGAGGTAAGTTGAGATGATTAGTTTATTGAAGTATGTGGGCACTGGGCAGCAATTAGATATGCTCGCAGCGCGCTCTACGCTCGTGAATGTGACCATTGCTGTATCTTTTCAGCTGAACCTCAAGGGCAGCATCAAGCGATCTGTCTTCAAGGCTTATCAGATCGCCGCCCATACAGTCTGCCGATCCGAGCGCACCCGTGACCCGTTATAAGAGCATTCCCTCATTAGCGGCTTTCTTAATTATTTCACGGTTTAATGTGCGTACGACGTGCCGACTGTACTGGTAGAGCGTATCAGCACACGGAAAGCAGGCAAGGATAGTATTATTGCTTTTAATGTATACAACAAGCACAAGTGCTTAAACAATGCACAAAGACTTGTTGTTTACAATGTTAGGTCAGTTATAAAAAATTCAGTGGCAGTTTTTAATTGCAAGATTTGTGCTTTTTAATGGTCGAAAAACACTGTCCGATGACATAAAAAGTGACGAGCTTGCTTGTGTATCGCTCAAAGTGTTTTTGATAACTAAGAGTATCAGCTGCAGCCCCATATTTTGAACCACTTTACTCTGCATTACTATGGTAATGAAGAAGGTCATGCTACTACATGTCCAAACGGTTTCATATCTTATCCTGCAGAGAGAAAAAGTATATATAATATATCTTTGTGCTTCCTTAATTTTGTCCAACCTGTCTGTTTTGATAAATAGTGCTCAAGCCCCTAATGTTAGGGGTCAAACATGATCATGATGTACTCAGAAGCTTAAACTACGATTATTAATAGGCTACATGCTATTGAAAGAGTTTTGATGAAACTTGGTTAAATGCACACATCCATGACTCCATTTGTATGTGAGGACTTGGGGGGAGTTGATATGAGAAAGAAGCAGTGTGGGGATTGTGCTTACAACTAGTATGTTTAGGCACAATAATTCGCATCACTATACAAATTCCTACTGTACTACAAATAAACTGTTAAATGCTGCACCCCCAGGTCCACTATACGTTTGCACATTTTTGTTGGTAGAGAGGTGTCATATTGGCTTACTACATGGGTGTGTCAGCAATCAGCTTATTAATATAAGTACCAATTGTGCAGTACTGAGTATTTGGAGTCTGAACTCAGCTGGATAATAACTGCATGATGTAACTATTTACAGTTAGATTGGCACTTGATCCAGTACACTAGGATGCACATCTGGCATCCAAAGGGTAATGGGAGTCAAGAGTGTATATTATATAACATGATGGTGGTACCAAAATAAAGAGGATTTCAACATAAAAAGAATATAAAACAGAGGGTGTTCCAATTATTGATAGAAGGGTTCTCTGATTATTGAAGGGAGGGTGTTCCAAAAAGACACACATCTTTATGTTGGAACGCTATCGCATTTAGCCATACCCTTACATTTTCAATTGTAAGTTGGTATGCTCTTCCATTTCATGTACCATAATTGACGTGGACACTCATCAGCACTTAATCAATTGTGTTGGTCAACTTGAAATGAATGGTAAATGTCACAACAGGCTAGGGCTTTGACGTGATTCAATTCATTTTTGGGCATTATCATACACAGAAAATACACCACCCAACACATTCTGCTACTCTTTTACTTAATTATAAATGTTGTGACCATGAGACTAATCAAAATTGATTGGTTCTCAAAACTGATAATTTTTGCTCGTATAGTATACCATATATTGCTGGATGTATTTCCATTTTCCAGCTGTATTTTATGACATAACGCTCAGAAACGCGTATCTGTACTTCATTATGCCATTGCTACGATAGTCGTTAGGGAAATATAACTATTCGTATCTGTCATACTATATGTTATGAAATGAGTGTTTGAAAAAACTCCACCTTGAGAGAGCTTGGCTAACTTGTCCAGCAACTACAGTGCTCTGAACAACAAATGGTCTGCTCAAGAGATAGATCCTCAACGCCTGTGTGACCAACTCTATAACCAGACACTTCTTTCACGTCGAGTATGGTCTGCACTTGTGTCATCCATTCGGCTCAGAAACTGCATTCCAAGGTGTTAGTCTGGACAATGAGACACTTTGTAAGGTCTGGACAATGAGACACTTCGTAAGGTCTGGACAATGCGACACTTTGTAAGGTCTGGACAATGAGACACTTCATAAGGTCTGGACAATACGACACTTCGTAAGGTCTGGACAATGAGACACTTCGTAAGGTCTGGACAATGAGACACTTCATAAGGTCTGGACAATGAGACACTTCGTAAGGTCTGGACAATGAGACACTTCGTAAGGTCTGGACTTCGTAGCACTGGGTTGGAACATAGCACACTTCAGCTGATCAAATGCCTGTTGCACTTCTGACTCCATACAGGGCAGACTTTCTGATCAGATTGATGAGTAGTGTCATAATGGTGGCACAATCAGGAATAAATTCCAATAATAGCCTGCTATAGGTTCAAGAAAACACAGCTCTTCTGCCTTGGTAGATGGAGTAAGGAATGTTTCTACACCTTGTAGCTTGCTCCTCTCCTCCAATGCTGACCACATAGTCCAGGTGGTTCATGCTTATCACTTGTGAGGTTTGGCGTGAGGCCTGCTTCCCACAGACATTGAAGCACTCCTTGCACATGCAGTAAATGCTCATTCTAGGAGTCACTGTGGATTGCCAGGTCATATATGTAAGCTGCTGAGAATCTGTGTCGACCCTGCAAGAGCTGGAATATTGCAGGTGCACCTTTGAAACCACATATCCAGAAATGGCCCATACATACGCGGTCATCCTGTTGTTTTTTCCACATTGAATTTCAAACATGTTTAGTATACTCAGTATGCATTTTTCATGAAAAAAACATTAAGCACCCTTTTACTAAAATCAAGACATTTATATTAATTTCAACCACGCACAATTAGTAAAATTCATTCATAAATGTATTTAAAAGATGACGCAAAATATTTAATATATCATCTTAGTACCAATTCATGACGTCTACGACGAAACTTTGGCTCACGTGCCCATGTAACATTGATTTAAATCTGGTATAATTATAACGAACGCCTACACTGATAATGCAGCGTGCCAAAGCCTGCGGTACGCCCACGCATATGTGCATGATTGAAAAGTCAGTTAGTTGACATGCAACGCATGCCGATAGTGACTGACCAAACATTCAGAAATCATGTGCGCACACAATATATCTGTTATGCCTCATGGCAGCGTGCAATGTGATCTGTTCTTTTAATTTATCGTTGTCTACTAGTAGCTCTAACCAAGGATTATTAACTATTAAAATCCTTTCTCGAACCCAGTGGGATATGCCTCATGTCATTCTCTTTGTCAGTAGCACTCGCGGCATTACTTTCAAAGTGGTTGTATGTTTCAACGCTTATACGTAAGTTCTATCAGTATACATTAAAAAGCTCGGTGATTTTTATATACATTCTACTGCCTTGTAACCTCGGACAACGCTCAGTTACAATTTCCACGCTTTTCTTGTTCATTTTACTAGTTACGAGCATAAGACGCGGCATTGACGCTGTTAGGATATATATTTTGGGTTTAGGGTTTTGGGGTTAGGGCCGCGCCGAAGGCGCGCGAGCGCCAAAGGCGCGAGGGACCAGGTCAATTTGCACCCGGAATCCGAATCCGGTGTCAAAAAGCACCCATCTTACACTAAAACTTTTTAGCAATTTTTCGGCCGTCAACGACCACTGCACGACCGCTGGACGAGGGCGCCTTCGGCGCCATATTAATGCTCCTAAGACGCGGCATTGACGCTGTTAGGATATATATATTGGGTTTAGGGTTTTGGGTTTAGGGCCGCGTCGAAGGCGCGAGGGACCAGGTCAATATGCACCCGGAATCCGAATCCGGTGTCAAAAAGCACCCGTCTTACACTAAAATTTTTTAGCAATGTTTTGGCCGTCAACGACGCCTTCGGCGCCATATTAAATTTCCTTATCCGTGCATGCATGCATTGCGATACATGGTGCATGATCCAATTATGCTGTCAGTCTGCTAAGTTAATTGTGCATTATGCAAGACAATATACGGTGCAAGATAACGTGACTGCACCGCTGCGGTAATGAATGCTTTTTTACCCATATATACGCGTAGTCAAACCAGCTCTCAATTGCATGCATGGCAAATGCATGATGAAGAGATTAGAACTAACTTGCTGTCCGTGCAGGTCTACCAATTGCACTGATGCATGGATGTGCATTCGCTGTTATACATAATCAGTAGGCCTGCATACTTTTACTATCTGTGCGTGTGCACCTAAATTGGTGCAAGCATGCATGCATGCAAATGCATATGGTATATGGATACAATGCAGAGTGCAGCAGATAGTATGCAGGCATTGTTTCCTTACAACTACTGGTTATGACAATAACAAGGCATGGCATCTTTCGTGCAGCTAGTATAGTCCTTATTTCACAATTCACTGGGATAAATGTTCAGTTGATTTATGATCAGACATATCCAGAAATGAGCGGTCAAAAGTCAGAAGTAATTAATTCGCGGTTTGCAAATCAACGAATATTCCCGTATATCCTCCCATAGACATGTATGGGGTACTTCAATACTAAGCACGCCAGATTTTTCTCAGCATTTGTCATGAGGGATTGCTAGTACACTACATTGCCATAATTTTTAGTGTGGTCGCCGTATTTTTCCTATTTAAGATGGCGCTTCCCTAGGAGTGTCCTCGATGTATGGTTATACATAGGTCCGGTGGGAACGCAAGCACGTGACCAGAATCGATGAATATATAAATTGGTTGGCAACTCTATTTTTCGTGGCTAGAAAATGGTTGTTAGTTGTTGTGCGTTGGTTGCAAAAATCGCCACGGGGAACGTACTGGCCTTGGTTTTTATCGTTTTCCAATAACGGATCGTGCCAGAAGACTGAAGTGGATAAAAGCTCTGAAAAGACAAAACTGGATCCCTACGGTACACTCACGAATTTGTGGTGACCATTTTATATCAGGTGTGTACGGCTATATGCTCTCATTTTGTGCGCGTGAATTTTACTGTATCTTTTAACGTGCAGGAAAACCGGTCAACGAGAGCAGTGATGTAGACTACGTTCCTACTGTATTTTCGTTTAAGAAGACGCAAGAAAGCTCAGAAACGCAACGTGAGCGAGAGGTGAGAGTTAAGTCTAGGAGAGAGATAATAGAGGACAGGGAGCGTGAAATGGAAAGACATCGCGATGCAGTGGAAGGTCTTTTACTTCTCGGAGACTCGCAGTTCATGTGTGAAGCAGGAACACAGACTGCAGCCCTTGAGGTCCAGTGTACAGATCAACGCAAACACCAAAGAGCACAACATCTTCAGAAACGCAGACAAGCCCTTTAACGTTCAGGTACAGTGAAATAGCTTCCAATGATGAAGCGGTGAAGTTTTACACGGGACTACCCACCTGTTCTGTTTTTGAACAAGTATTAGCACACCTTTTGTCATGCAGCTCTCCTACACTGGCCGTTAAGTCACACACAACAACAAATGTGCGCTTATGTGATGCGGACCGCTTATTGCTGACCTTAATGAGACTAAGACTTGGTCTCTTGGTACAAGACCTTGCTATACCGCTTTGGCATCAGTGAGTCCACAGTATCAGATATATTTCTTGCATGGATAGATGCAATGTACTGTAGTTTAAAATTTCTAATAAAGTGGCCTGATCAAGAAACATGCAAGTCAAACATGCCTCAGATTTTCAAAGACTTGTATCCTAAGGCAAGATGTATCATTGATTGTTCTGAAATATTTACAGAGCAACCATACGCGTATCAAGCACGGGCACAAACTTATTCCAATTATAAGAAGCACAATACAGTGAAATTTTTAGTTGGGATAACACCTTGTGGTGCCATATCTTTTTTGTCAAAGTGTTGGGGTGGCAGAGCTACAGATAAGTTATCACCATGAACAGTGGTTTCCTACGCTTACTTGAACATGGTGATGTTGTACTGGCCGACAGGGGTTTTGACATACATGACGATGTTGCAATACATGGGGCAAAGTTGGAAATCCCCTCCTTCACTCGAGGGAAAAAACAACTTTCACTGGATGAAGGTCGAGTATTCTCAACGACTTTCAAAAGTCAGGATTCACATCGAAAGAGTTATAGGACTACTTAAGAATAAGTATACTATTCTTCAGTCGACACTGCCAGTTTCTACACTTAAATGTAATGATGGAAAAGAAACATCACTAATTGACAAGATTGTGACTGTATGTGCTGCATTAGTAAATTTGTGTCCAAGTGTGATTGAATCTATTTCATTTTAATTACATAAAAAATCAAAGTTATGTCTCAGCGTGTCTGCATTCAGCACAACAGTACCATTTTCCGCGTGGTTTGCTCTTCAGACCCACACATTCGAAATGAAACCACTGGCGTGTGCAATTTTCATTGTCACAAGCTACCATTGCACCTTCGTCTTTGCCATTGCACCAGCAGTAGGTGTCTTCTTTTCCAGACACGTGAGCAGTGCCCTGTTCTTGCTGTGTTTTACCAGTCATGAGCAAAGGTAACAGCACCCTTACAAAGAATGTATCTAGAGCTGGCTTGACAGTTTCAAAGAGTGTATCGGGAAGGATACGTTCAATGTGTATTCCATGAGGAGTCCAACAGACAAAGTCACAATATACCATTTCACAAATAGCCAATTGCCCTTGTATCTGATAATAGTACTCATGGGTTTTCATTCAGGCGTACTAGGCCATCAACATGTTCAAGGCAAAATGTGTTGTCCACAACACTATGTGGGATGACTTTCTTTGTGCTTGTAGGGACACTTAATTTCAATAAGCCCGTTCCCACAACAGTCACATTTTACAATCCCGTCTGGTGTGGCTCCAAGGTGAGGATATTTGGGATTCACACAAAGTCCGCTCAAAGTGCAGGAGAGTTCTGTGTGATCATCTTTAATTTGCCCAAAATACTGTTCTCGTACGTTTTGTTCGTTCTCTATTCCCCACTTCAGCGACAACACTTCAGTATGTGCATGGACCTTCGTTTCCATCATTTCTTTGATCAGGGATCGTGACGGATTTTCAATAGATGTTCGTGCCACTGCAAATATTTTGGAAGCAGTTACACGACCTGTACGGTGCTGATGCCATAGTATTGACTGTGACTGAAGTCTGGTTACCTGTTCCAAATATGATGCCTCGTCTTTTGAGACAACCAGCTTCGTTTGAAAAATAACTTGACACTCTGCATTGAGCTCTTCTGGTGTCATCTTGTTGTAAGGTACCTTATGCAAGGATGTTAACAAAAATGGTAGCTTTTGAACAACTGGCTGAGATTGAACACAAGGTGTTGGTTTTTGTAGGATCGACGAGAAGACGACAGCACTGGGAAAAACATCCTTTAAGTTTGAAAGAAATTTCGCTTCAGCCTCTGGTTGTATCACAGCATTCCCTGTGGCAAGACGTCCTTCCTTTTGCACATTTTTGCTCACACTGCTGGCCAGCTTAGGTCGTTTTGGTCGTTTAAATTCGATATTTGCTATAAGAGCTGGTTCCACCTACATACATACAAGTCAGTACACTCACTGATGTAAAATAATTATTATTATACCTCCCCTTTGCCATGTATACATGCATGTACATACATATGAGTTTGTAAAAACAATTTAATTATTCAACAGCAGCATGGAACAACACTGCATGACATGTATGTATACCTTTGAGCAAATTGAACTGTTCCATTTACACACTTGGGAAGTTGATGAAGTGTAGCCAAGCTTCACAGCACATTCAATTTTGAACATCACTGCAGCTATGTGAGAGCAGCCTTCCCCTAGACTGCGTAGTATATCATAATGTCGCTAATGTTATGATTTAATAACTGATGTACTAACAAAAAAACAACAACAAGGTATTACAATACACACCATGTAGTACTTACCCTGCCTTGCATGTGCAGTGAGCAGACACAATAGAACCGTCAAGCTTAGCTATTACCCAAGCTTCATGTGCTTCATCTGGTGAGCGCTGGCTTGGATTGACTTTAGCCTTGACCAATACGCATTTTGCTACGCCTTGCCCAAATGCCATTGCGAACACAGTTCTTACGTACCCAGACTCAAAGAAATTATAGGCTTCTAGTTGCTTCCACGAAAGCAGCTGCTCCTGGGTGTACGTGCCTGGTCGTTTAATGAAGTACCCAAAAATATGACCGTACTCGATCCGCGGCCACAACGACATATCGTCTCTGAAACGATGGCTATTTGCTTCCAAGTATGGGTCGTCACTTACCTGCAAACCAACAGACTCCAGCTTTTGTTTATACCTTTCTTTTGCAACCAAATCGAGACCGTCCATATTGTTCACTCCATAAGCTGCCAACCAAATCAATTATTCATGAGCGTCACGTGATCCGCCGGTTCTATGTATACCATACATTGAGGACAATCCTAGGGAAGCGACGTCTTAAATAGGAAAAATACAGCGACCCCACTAAAAAATCTCGAATGTAGTGTACTAACAATCCCTCATGAGAAAAATCTGGCATGCTTGGTATTGAAGTACTCCATACATGTCTATGGGAAGATATACGGGAATATTCGTTGATTCGCAAACCGCGAATTAATTACGTAACGGATATGGTTTTGTCTTGATTTTAGTTAAAGAATGGTTAATGGAATAATTTTTTGAAGTATATACATCGCAATCAGACCTGCTATAGTACATCATAGAGTTGGTTAAAATTCAAATTGAATTAAAAAAGCAAGATGACCGCCTATGTATGGGCCATTTCTGGATATGATACGCATGGTTGATGGCTCCAGGTTAAAAGTGACACTATCAATAAACCTAATGTTCGTGCAAAGGTGATCTGCGAGTATGTATTGCATGCAGAGCGATCACGCAAGGTAATACGTTATTATTAATAGGACATTAAATAACAATCGAATCGGATCAGCTTAAAATAAACGTATATAAAAAAGCGGGGGAAATTAAAGGATGCAACACCGAACTGACTGATCCGCAGTCATATAAGCCTAGTCCCTCGTATATATTCTCTGAACAGACAATTTGCATGTCTGCGTCATGAATTAATTAATCACCGATGACCTTACTATATTATCTCCCACCGTACACACTAGCTGGCCTGGTCATAAATTTCAGATAGAAAGCGATGCATATTATTAATTTATTTTATTTGTTGTAACTGTGTACATTGTTACAATAACCTGAGTTATTTTAAAAAAAAAAAAAAAAATTTTTTTGATAGAAAGCCGTAGCTGTTCTCAAATGCAGACTGCCCGTATAAGTGACATGTTACCCAAGTTGCTGTAGCGGACCCGTGGGGTTGGACAAATGAAGCATAAAATTAGAATCGGAGCGCCAATTCGGCGAATCGCGTCTTAGTTCTTGTATTTGGACCCCCCCCCCCCCCCCCCCCCCCCCCCCCCCCCCCCTGTTTTCGTACTCAACCAGGGCTCCGCGAACCCCGGCCCCTTACCAAAATACTGCATGGATCCGCCCCTGCCAAGCGGGGATGTGGCCAGTAACAGTTTGTGAACATTTTAGTTAGTAAACCTAACTATAATTATTAATTTTACATGTATAGGTGCATATACATGGCGGCACCAGAAACCGAACATTGTTCAAAGGCTCCCCGAACTAGAAAAATGTAAAAAAACAAATGGCATGAAAACATGTACCAATGTGCTGCAAATCATAATATAGGTCCATTTTTCGTTAAGATTCAATTTAAAAAAACAGTGGAATACAGTAAAAACATTGATTTTGTGTACATGTTAATGGGAAGCTATGTTTTGCTTTCCCGAACTGAAATCTTCAATGTAATGGTATATATATTTTTGCACAGTTTGCACCTTACAACCTTTCTACACGTAAAATTAGGTGGCAAATGTTTTATAACTTGCGGTTAGTTAATAACATTCAAGAGTAACCATTTTTCATACATTTAAATAGGTGTAAGTCTAACTTTGTTTTGAATGCATCCAAACCATTAGTACTTATAAATTCAACACAAATTCAAACCACACTACCCCTATGTACTAGCAATGGAACACATGCTATAGGGTGTCTTTTTGAACACAATCACTTTCCTGGTGAATGGCATCACCCGGAATTGATAAAAGCCAAAGGTGTAGAATTCAACTTAGTGCCTTGATCCTTTGACCATAGCTAGGCACCTGCCAGTAGCAGAGAGATCCAAAGTCGTGATGTATTTGAGCTTGCCTAGTCCATCGAGAGATTCTCAATTCTGCATGGGCATGGAATATGCATCCGAAAGGGAAGCTGCATTCAATCTTCTGTAGTCCGCACATGTACCATGGTACCGTCCTTTTATCCACCAAGATAATTGGAGCAGCCAATTCACTCTGGGATCGTTCGATGATACCAGCTCATCAACTCTTTCCTTACCAATTCACGATATGGTAGGCACATGGAAGCCTGCAGGCAGTAGTGATCTGGGATCTGGGGAGGAAGTTTAACTGTTTTGTTCCGTAGTATTATACAGTAGTACATAGTGCAATAATGCTTACGTAAGTGAGACTGGGAACGAGACTACTGTCGTCACACGTCTCTGAAGGTGAGGACAACAATTAAGGTCTTCTGATCTCTTGGTACATATTTATATGCCATTTAAAATAATATGCATGTGTACATAGTGACGCGCGAATTGCAAACCTGACGTCTAAGCTTAGCCCGCCTTAGGGCAGGTTCGCCAGCTACGCGCAAGTGGTAATTAAGAATCAAATAAGCTGTTTTTGTTTTTTTAACCTGTTCTGTCTCTGTCTACACGCCACGCCGGAATAGGTTCCTAATAAATTAAAAATCCTCTGTTCTTCATGCAATGTCTATAAATATCACTGTGCCACTTGGTGCTCTGATAATACACATTCCTCTCACTTAGACCATGTGAGAGCTTTTATAGATTCCCTTTTGCTTGGTTGCAGACAGAACCCTCTAACCACCCATCCTTGTGTACCTATGTCCAGCATTTACCATTGAACATGTCTTTGCTGCCCTTGTGATGGTTCGTCCTAATGTATACGTAATATTACTGCCCTACTTATATTTTGGTAGGAATTTTTGCCTTCTCTACAACACCACAGACTTCCAACGCAGACAACAGTACCACTTCTTGATTTTGCTATGACAATTTGGGATAAATATTGACAGTACTTCTTTCTTGATGTAGATTTTAACCCTTTTGCATTGAGGTATGGAACACCTCAATGCTATGGTCAAAATGTCAAATTATATAAACATGGAACGGATGATGACGTGTTTGTTTCTTTCTTCTGTTTCGGGAAGTATGGGCCCCACTGCCACTCTTGCCTCACTTCTTTCTGACAATCATATAGTCATACCATTCATTGCCAGGCTTAGGTGCAATTTAAACTTCCTCCTACTGCGCACAGCAAACATGTGCATTCGTGGGAGCAGATCTACATCATTTACTGAGGAATGTTCTTTGAGCGATACAATAGCTTAAAGCATGTTCCATGCTCAAAGTTGATATTGAGCATGATCAAACTATTCTTCTGACACGCATCATAATATTTGAGACTAGCTGTGATGACAAGCTACTCCAGCTTTTTGACTTTGTTTTACAATTGTATTATCTTTTCCTTGGTTTTGCTTAAGTATGTGCTATTGTACTTATCTAAGAAATGAATTTATGGATTTTATGTGTCAGTACATGTACAAATGAGCAATTGGTACATTGAATAATTTAAGTTACTTCAATTTTTGCTGGCATTTTAGTGTGTATGTGTGTAAAATGTGTGTGTTTATGTCTGTGACTCTCGTTTAATATTATGGATTATACCTCTCAGAGATAAAGCATCATCTAAGAGTATGACTTCTGCGTCAAAGAAGGAACTCTGCATTATAGCAGTTTTGGGAGATCATCAAAGAAAAGTGGTCTTCAGTGGTGGAATGGATCAGTTGCTCTTTGCCATTGAACGTGAACTAAAAGACCTTTTAAAACCAGGTGACAAGATTAGCCATTTAATGGAGTATGATAAAGATCTGAACGATTACATTGACCTGAGGGATAGAATTCCTGAGCAAAAAAGCAAGATTAAAGTAGTGTTGAAGGAGCAGGTAAAGCAATCATGCAGTATCTTCACTGTAGTTGATATGTGACTGTTGTATGTACAGGAGGAGGATGACTTCGTTAGGCATGTAAAAGGTTGGTCCAAGCTGTATATTTAATGCACGATGTATGTTCAGATAAATGGCAGATAGTTTACAAGATCTTTTTGAATATGTGGAACACTTGTGAACAGAATTAGTTAACTGACATCTTGTTTTGCTAATGGCTTTAATGAAATGTAATGAACAACATTAAATCCATTTCAAATCAAATTAAACTGTGACCAGACAAGATGAACGAGTGGTAATTTAACGCAATAGTTAGTCCATTGTGTTATTATGCAAGAACTTCTGATTAGTTTAGACTACAAACCTAAATAATGAGTTATCAAATCTCTAAAAACATGTTTGATGTTTATAAGGTTTGAGTTTTATTTATTAATTCACTACATTTCTTTAAAGGTCCCCCTTCATATCTTTTGTGCTGAAATGATGTGGTGTGCTTTGTTTGTGAATTTAATGATTTACAACAAGAGTGAACTTCTGTTGTCCTTTCTGTTGTCCTCATATATGTATAAACATATTTGTAGAGTCTCTCATGAATAATTGAAGTGTACGTCGTGCATAGCTGCATGGCACAAAGTACATGTATAAAAGGCACATGCTGCATAGCATATGTGCAACTCATGATGATGAATATAGATATAAATAAATGACGCCATGCATGAAAGAGTGAGCTACCTCTCTTGTTACAGATATTCAGGGGTTCAAGATAGAAAAAATTTTAAGTGAACAATTGGAATCAGTAGCTACAACAAGCTGTTGTCAAGTAATGACACGGTTATCATCAACATCAAATTTTGTTGCATACTACAGTGACTCTGATATAAGCACCCAAACACAGAATCGAAAAGAGCAAGTTACAGCTCTCTTGAAAACAAAAGTGATTGCTGAAAAGGTCAATACCGATGCATACGAAGGAAATTTGTATGTGCGAGTACATTGTATTTTAGACAAACTGATTAATTTAAACTTATGCACACATAACTAAGTCATGCATATCAGTGCTTCTCCCCCCCCCCCCCCCCCCCCCCCCCCCCTCACCCCCAACAGGTTTGTATTCAATATGTGTAAATGCTTTTGTGTACCTTTTATGAAAACATGTGGGAGTACCATTTTGTTTGGAGGGAGGGGGGATATGCTGTATTCATGTAATTATTAGTTGATTTTCTTATGTGCTAAAAGAAGTTAAACCAATTAAATGAAATGTATAATATGTCATGTCATCAAAAGGTCAGGATGGATTCATCACATTTCTAGCATATGTGTGTATCTTATATATGGATAAAACAACTATGTTGTCAATAATCACATTCTTTGTTAAACCTGCAAATATGTAGCCTATGCACTACAGTACTTCAGGCAATATTTTGACTTTTTCTAATTATGCATTTTGACAGGTTGATGTTTGCTTTCTTCTTGATTGCACTGGGTCCATGGAACCATGGATGAAGGCTGTAAAGGACAACATTCTGAAATGGAGATGTCGTTTGTATGAAAGATATACTGATGCACAGCTGCGTTTTGCCTTTGTTCGTTACACTGACTTTGATCAGCCAGAAGCGACAAGAACCACGTTTATGGATTTTACAAGGTACTATGTTAATATTTCATCATCAATTACATAGTTGTGAAGGCAATATTACTGAAAAATGAAAATGAAGTATAATAAAATTATGTAAATGGTTTCAGCGTATATTTCATGGCCTGGGACTTCATTCAGTGGTGACTTAGCATGGGATCTTTGTCCTTGCAATGCAATTTCCCTTTGGCCAACATGCTGGATGTAACACATAAGTTTGAAGGAGATGCTTAAACATAAGCAAGAGCAGACCGCTTTTATAAAACTCAATTTGCTGGGATAGGAAGTGGTCTAGGTTATGAAATATAATCCCTGACCCTTGTCTCACAAAGTCACAATACCAATGTGAAATTTACAGGCTAACAGGGAGTGATATCATAGCCACTGAGCCATCTACAGGGTTCGGTGCATGCAGATTAATTTACTGCGGTGCAGGCTCATTTAGGCTTAATCCTGCACTTGGTGCGTGACGCACGCGAATGGTTGTGTGCCTGAATATTTATTGCTTGAATCTAGCTAACAATTGCAATCAATTCATAGGAGAGAGACGGATATTCCATACCACCGATACATTGCTGACGAAGCACTTGCATCACATGTTTCATCTGCAGCCTTTTTAGATATTACAAAACACTGCTGACTGAACGCCCGTGCAGGGCAGCATGTATACTCCGGCATGCAGTACACCTTAGCTAAATGCTTTTCAGCAACAGCAGAACAAGAGACAAACGGAACATGATGTGGAAATATTACTGTGTTGGATCAGGTAATCCAGCGCATGAGGTAGTGCTCAATGCCACAGGATAACAATGGCAGGAGCCGATTTGGCGCCCAATCATGGGATATATGTGAAGAGAAGAAGTAGTGCAACAAATTCAGGAAATGGTAAAGAATGGATCATTGTAAAAAGTAACAACTCATCGTTGGCCCCTGCTGTATATTTGAGGAGGGGATGCAGGTTATGTGCAGTCTATTGTGAATTAAACTAAAACACCATGAAGGGTGCCTACCTACCCTCTTTCACAAGCAACCTGTTACTGGTGTACTAAAGACAAAGAATAAACGACCTTTTCACCAGGTCCTGGCATGTGCTTCTATCAATTCACTCGGATGCATTTAAAATTATGTAGGGCACTCATATATATGGTTACTAGGGGTTTGTCCCAACGCATGGCTGTTTGCAACCATTCAGATATATATGGACATGAAGTCCTAAACCCAGTAATATTGAAATGATGACATATCCACAAACCACAACTCTTGCATCCTAGTACCTTATATGGACTACATGTTCTGAAGACATTTTAAAGCCATGCAACTATGTAACACCTTTTTCCTATCCTTTGTAACAATCATGCAATGTTGTCGTACCCTGCTAAACAGTACTGATAATCAAGACAGTTTAACATACAGTCTGAAAAGTGTCAGCATTTAAGGCTTCCACTCTGCAAGTAAACTAATGTGTGCTTAAGTAGTGCTACGTATTGAGCTTAAAGACTAACTGCAATCAGCTCAATTGATAGAGGTGTGTGCCACTTATTGAGACCTTCAATTGAAAGTGCTACACTTGTTGGGAGCACTCCTATTTATACTCTATAGCCAACGAGCAACTAGCGTTTATCATCTAATACAGCCGCACTTTACAATTTACTTGGTGTATACAACTCTGTGTGAAGCTCTTCTTGAAACATAGGCAAATATTTGCTCTTTCACATCTACCTTGGGACCAGCTATAGCATATGATTCTATAAACACCATGCATGCATTGGTAGGAAACAGTACAAACATACACAAGTTGTAGAAATATGCTAGGAGCTGGCTGAGTGTTCTGGGGTATGGCATCCTTTTATTCAGAATTTTGGAATTGGCCTGCATCTTCAGAATAGCCATGTGATTGTCTGTGTTAGCCAAATCCTCGATACAATACGAACATTTATATACTGTATTCGTCTGTATGCATATTGAACATTGGTACGGTGGGTTCCCATTTGAATTGATGTTTGGAAAACAGCCAAACCGTGAGTGAAACTAGGCATCAAATGGGGTATGCATCAAGTAATCATTCAAACTAAGATGGCCGAGTTAGCTGACTTCATCAAGGCACATATGGCTGGGGCAGAAATGATAAGCACGTTGTAAAGAATGATCTTCCAGACTCCATAACAACTTCAAGCAAGCCAGACTCCAGCTGGGAGAGCAAATGTGGAAAATGAAAGCATTCAAGTCTTAGAAATGACAGGTGGAGCTAGGACATGGGTGGTATCACATCCAGCCAATGGAAGGAGTGAATCACAAAGCAAGGCACATGTGAACTGGGAACTGCCACACTCCCACTGCAGATCCAAGAAGGGAAACAATCCCTGTGCCACAAATTGCGAAGCTCCATATGATTACTGCGCAACAAAGACATCCATCCATCTTGCATTCGCCACCTGTAGAGAACATTGAGCATTATCAGAAGACAACCATCATCAAAATCCAGCCATTTGTGTGCCCTATTCCATTTGAGACACAGGCTAATTGCTCTGACTCCAGCATAAGCAAGCCACACTCTGACATAGCTGCTTGTAATGAATAGCTGCTAGTAGTGAACAGGCTTAGTTCCACTTGTAAGTAGCCATCTGCTTTAGGAGAAAAATACATGATGATGAAAATCTTCAATGTTCGCACAGCTAGTGCATATATTATTTACTTGCACATGCAAAATGAGGCTGAAAGTATATAAATCTAATGATGATAATTCAAAATAACTTTTTATTGTATGTAATAACTAATGTCTTTTTTGGCACTGCAGCTGGATTTGATAAATGTAATAACATCAATTTTCATTTCCAGCATTCCTGATGACTTTGCACAATTTATTGATGGTATCAAAATTGAAGGTGGAGGTGACGCACCAGAGGATGTGTTTGGAGGTTTGAAGGTAGCCACACAAAATCTCAACTGGATTGTGGATCCAAGAACAAAGGCAAGGATTACAAATATCCTTGTTAATACTTTACTAACTAAACTTGTACAAAAATAGCATTAGGGAAGGCAAATACAACAATAATCAAGCAAGTTTATGGAACACTGCATGTACTCTTATTCAATGGCAAATTATAAGTTCACTTGACTTTTAATAATATTCTATTGCAGTAGAAAGCTAGCAATTTTGATCGTTTAAAATGCAGAAATTAATTTACCTAAGCCTTATGAAGTTGCAAATTATTAGAACTAAATTGAAGTTTTGGTAATACAGTAAACTTTTTCCATGCCCCATTATATATGCTACATGAAATAAATGGTAGGGTAATAAAAAATAGACAACGAAAACATAACACAGTTGAAGAAGTGTGATAGTAGTGTCATTTTCTAGAACCTTCATTTGACTTCAAAATTTGTCATATATCTCAGTCTGATGATATTTTTTCAAACCCCATTACATTGGTATAGTTTGCATGTCATACCTGCAGCAACAGCCTATTTGACAGGAGGGAGATTTTGGCAAGTGGCTAAACCATTTTGAAAATGTTGCGTCTATCAACTGATGATGCATGGACACTAAGTTGTTGTGCTTGAATGTGCATCTTCTAACAGAAAACTGGCATCCCTGAAAAAATACACCCCTGCACCATATAACATGCAGGTTTGCTGGTCTATTCAGCAAGTATTGAAAAGTGCCTCTATCATATTAGTCTGTTCAAAATGTGAATCATTCTAAAGCTTTTTATAGCTCTTTCTGGAGACACTCTAGTACAAAGTATGTCCTTAGTTACACATTTCAACATCTGTAAGTCATGTCCTTGCGCTTTTATCTCTCGATGAAAATAAATGTACTTGTTTCGCATCAGACTTGGTGCATATAGCATGCCTCACGTAAGCAGCTTAATACCTTTCCTGCTCAGGCTAGGATCTTTCACTAGGCTTACAGTATGAGAGGGCTTACGAACAGAAATCCAATATGCCTCCGTTAGATGTTGTTATACGATATAGGCAAAACTGAGTGACTTATCACGACCACTAGGTATGTTTAAAAATACACTACTGCTCAATACAAAGACAACACCTTATCATTGTCCACAAGGCTGGTCAAATGGTTCAAATCTCACACAAACACACTCCCAAACATGCTTGCTACAGCCATGAAGGATCAAGGTGCTGAATGAATCAAGGTTACCTACCAACTTGAATAACTGGATGACTCAGATTTAGGTGCCACATCCTTGAGTACCAATACCACCTTCTGTAGGTGATTGAGTTCCCCTACCACCACCACCAATGGATACTTCTGTTGAAAATACCAGTCTGGAAACCTAATCCTCGTTATGCAGTCCGGATCAGAATAGGGAAATCCACAATAAAGTCACTTTTATGTCATCTGCTAGATGTGGGTATTTAACTGTTGTGTTTGTATGTGTGTCAAGTCTGATGATATTCTTCGGTGATGTATGTCAAACCCTGTTAGAGTATGATAGCAGGTTTTGCAGTAGAAGATGAATTAGGTAATGTTTGTCTACGAAATTACTACAGTTTTATAAACATAATTATACTGTACTTGTACTTTTACTGTAACTTGCCTATTCAAATGTCTCATTCAGATGTTGATTCACATTGCTGATGCCCCATGTCATGGAAGAGAATATCACAGTACTGAGATACAAGATAGCTACCCTAATGGAGACCCAAACAACAATACTCCACACGATCTCTTAACTGCGATTTATGAAAAGAATATCCAATACATTTTCGGTTATATTAATCAGTCAACAGATAAAATGTTATCAATTTTCAGAGAGGTGGCCTCTGAAATCAGTAATGACAAATTTCGAATACAAACTATCTGTGCTACTGATCCAGATTCACTAGAGCAGCTTATTTTTGATTCCATGGTATCCAGTATGGCTGAAACTATTCACACATTAACTGGCACATCTTATGAGCCTATTGAACTTGATAAAAATGAACCAAACTGGGATGAGCTGGAAGACATTATTGCAACGATAACACCAACTGTTGATTCAAAACTATGTGAAAATATGATTGATCAGGGATGCATACCCAATACACCAATAGGAATCAAAATGGGAACTAAACCATTTGATCATGGTCACTGTCGACAAGTTTATCATGGATTGATTACACATTCCATGGCTCATATTGTGCTGAAAGAGAACATTTCACGAGGAAAAAGGAATACATTTTTAAAACGATATGTGGAAGACTATCGTGTCCACCTAACAGCTATTGTTTATTCACGAATGTTTAATGATGATAAACCTGCAGATATACCACCAATTCGTTTCGTCACTCCTTCATTACTTGGTTTAAACATGAAAAAAGATAGTAAACAAATGAAATGGTTTTTTGTTGAGCCATACATAGCAGGAAAGTATGAAAAGTTTAATAGTAATACTGGATATGTTGCCAAAGCATCAGATATCAATGACGCAATGCAGGCATTTAGCCATTTCACTTGGAAGAAGTCAGGACACAGGATTCTTGTATGCGATCTTCAGGGTATACTAACCGATAAAGGAATTGTGCTAACTGATCCATGTATTCATTCTCGTGATGTCGATTTGATGCGTTATGGTCGTACTAATTTAGGAAGCGTTGGAGTAATTTTATTTTTTGCAACACACAAGTGCAACAAAGTATGTAGTGCGATGGGACTGCCTGCATATTTTGTCAAGGAATAAAGAGAAAAGAACAAATATTCAAGAACACATGCATACATTGCTTTTCATTACCATGTTTTTTATGATGTGTATAATATGTAAACTGCCTTAAAATAAAGCTTACAGTAGCCTTCTGCCCTGTTATGCATACATACCTGCGTTGCTTCTCACTCAAGCATAGTTGGCATCGTAAAGACTGACTCTACACGGCACAGCTGGCCAAGAATCATCCCAGCCTGATTCTAACAGTGGTTCTGATGAGTGACTCTGTCCTCATGCATCAGGTGTGCAGCCAGCAGGAAAATGTCTTAACAGCCTGAAAGCCCAGCATAGGTTTTTACACCTATATAGCACATACATGTAACTACATTCATTGCATTTGGCGATGTTAACTCCAAGCCATCAATGAAAAGCTGCCAGTAACTAATTTGGTTTGAGGTCAAGACCCGGATCTACCGATGGAGTACATGCAGAAAGCCATGCTCAAGCAAACTCTAAATGCAAGCAAGCCTTGTCTGTGAAGCTAGAGTTTAAAACGTACTTCAAAAAGTAATCTATTTTGTTTGTCAATGCTCTTTGTTTTTGGGCCCATACGACAATGATGATACTGTGATAGCTAGCAACAGAATATAAAATGTTAACCCAGTAATGATATGTGACAGTTATTTTTTTCAGATGGCCAAAACAGGTTTTCCATCAGACAGGACCTAAACTCAATTAAGCCTAACTTGTGAAAAACAAAAGAAAGGGAAAAGGTTGTTAATATGTAACTCTTTGCCCCACGTTACTTCCATGTTGGTATAATGATCAATACTGCATGCTGTAATTGAGTTACGGCTGCTGTTACACTGTGTTCCGTTCCAGACGACCTAGCCACATAATCACACCTTTGTCTGTTTGCACCCACCTTTTTTCCTCGTCTGAGATGGGGTCCAGCTTTGTAAACAAACCTCTCCTGATCAGATGTGCAGCAATGATTTGTTTGCTAAAAGCAAGTGATGCTTTAGGGTTTATTGCCTTCCTTTGTTTTGCCGTACACACTTTTATCTCTTGGAATGAATGGTTTTTCCTCCTATGTGTGGCTTCATGGCTTGTTGGTCAGAACATTCATGGATCAGTCTACGTTTGTCCTGCTAGTCCATGATCGATACCAACAGGTACCCAAAATGTATTTGCTAGACTGTAGTTACATGTACAATATTGGCATACAGGTGCTGCATGTGGGTTGCTGAAGCACCCAATCATTTCTTTTGAGCCCTATTTTTAAAGGGGGTATTGTACAGTGGGCACAGAGCTACATTAAGGTGTCAACACTGTATATATAGTGCTGGAATGACACTGTGTAGATACAAATAGCCAATGATAAAAGAAATAGACAGAAAGAATGTTTATTAGATACTAATAATGCAAGTCTGTGTGTACATGCATGTGTGTGGGATGGGTGTTGAGATGCAAGATGGAACGGGTAAGTGTGATTACAGACATTTCCATTCTTGGGTCCGCAATACCAACAAAACAACAGTACAAACGCTGTACTGTGCTGTATCGTCATAATTATAAAAATAATTATTATACACATACATACAAAAATAGAGATATACAAACAAAAACGATCATATGTAAGCAAACATAAATAAATAAATAATTGTAATAAATGACCTACATGTAGTAAGAAATACATGTACAGGGATCAGGCGGCTGTGTCCATGACAATGTGCAACTGGAAACACTGGAGCCCAATTCCACACAAAATGACAACCTTGCCCCTACAGTGTGCACCGCACACATATCAATGTCCAACATAAATGAACCAAATCATTGAAACATGGCAGTGCCTTACCATTGAATGGTTTGGAGCACCTTCAGTGCAGCAGTGTCAGCAATGTCATGCACCATACCCCACACAAAGGCAAGGGATCTGTTTGTTATTTCCCACACATTCAACCTCTGATCAATGGAGGTGGTCAACACAACAGTTGGAGACAAGAACTGAACTCCTATAAGGTAGAAATACATACCAAACAAATCCAATGTGAATGTAAAATTGATGTGCTATAAACAGTGACAGTGGAAAACCACACGTGTACACATGTGCCATACATCGTACAACACTACACCACTTCATTTTGCAATGCAGTACAGCAGTTGGTAACAAAAACGCAACTCCTACAAGTATAAGGCAGAAATGCATGCAAAGTAAAACTCCTAAGTACTACAGTGTACATGTACTGTACAGTAAACACTATAGGGGGTGGCAACACATGGGCACGACTAATACAAACAAAAGTAATGGAGAAAGGAAAACTGCTGGTGGTATACCGAAACTCCCCACAGTAAACCACAAGGCACATTAGCTTATTTCCTCTTACACACCTGTGATACTTGAAGAGTGTGCATTTGGCTCCGAGCACTGGAAGGTCACAGCCACAGATGGGAGGAGCTCAGGTGAGCCCTGCCCCCCATCTGGAGGAGACACACAGCATTCCAGGACATTCAAAGAGTTGTCATCGCCTACTGTTGCGATACGGTAGCAGCCGACATTAGCAGCACCTGCCACTGTGATGGATACACCAAGCTTCCACTCTTCTTACTAACACAAGGAATGCTCACCTGGTGAAACGGCAACATCATTGACCCCAGACTGGTGAACCTTCACAACCAGTACAACCTTTGGTTCTGCACAGCATTGCTCATCTAGACTGCTGGAAGTTTTCGTGTCCTCCTCCCAATTGGAGCCCATCAACTCTTCAGCTGAGGGCTTCACAAGTGCAGACCTGAGCCAAATGTCCAATGAGAGATTGAGGGACCAAAATACTAGCTTCCCATCAGTGGCCGTTGAAAAGAGAACTGCTACAGCATCCGATAGGTCACTTCTGGCAGCAGTCTGGGAACTAGCACACCCCATTGGGTCTCTGTGGATGATGTGGCCAACTTTGAGCAAACAGCGGTTGTGGAATGAAAGGCAACTTAGAGCCATGAAATCACGGTCCTTTTCACAATAGACATACTGCCTGTTTAATTGGATGAGATACTAGAGTTTAAGTCCAAAGAAACAACATCACAACAACAAAGAAACGAAGATATGACAAAAACAACAAAACTGCAAGATGGATCATTTGTCTATGTGTTAAAATGACCACTACTATTTAAACGGTCAGCAGTCCTATTCTCCTTCAGGTGAATACGTTATCGAACAGTACAGAATTTGGATGGGGATGCTACAGCAACAACGATACATGTACAATATGTGTAGCACCAACCACAGTGAATACACACAATCACCAGACCTGATAATGCCATCTGAACACCCCACTGCAAGGTAGTGCTTTCCGGCAAGGAGGATCTGGTGGCAGCTGGGGCCATAGAGCGCAAGGAGGGGGAAGGTGGTGAGGGACATCACCCGACACTCTGGGTCCGCCTTGAAGGCCACATTCTTGCGCCTCCGTCGCCCCCTAGTGTGATGGTGGGTCTGGGGTTCGTGAAGAAACATATCCGACAGCAGCAAAGGACTTGGATTGTCATGATCTTTAACTGCAATGGAGAAGAATTCCCATTAGAGTGCTCCTTAAATAGGAGTGTGTGCATACACCAGAGTACAACTGAAACAAGGAGGATACATGCTGGCATGCAAAATGATAGGACAATAAGAGAACACTATAGTGTCACATGTAAAATGCACAAAATAGTGCAATTTTGCACTTTTCATGGCATGCACATTGCCAAGTAAATCTACTCATTTTAAGGTACATTTTCTAATGGAACTGTAATTATTGTAATCATTATTATAATGATCTAACTTCTATCACTAATGTTATCACTACACACTGTACTGTACAAAACATAAACGCCATTATTAAAGTATGCAATATGTACACTGTGCACATTCCTATAGCACTGCCCTAGCCAGCCACCCGAATATGGCTGTCCCCTCCCCATTCCAATCATTCTAGATGGTCCTGATTTACGCTGCTATACTATGAATGCATTCCACCTCCCCATCTGTATTGCAGCATCGTACATAATGCAGCTAAACACTTATGTACTTTACATCAAACCACACACTGTCAGATGACGAGGTACATGTATGGTGACCGTGAGCCACAACAGGTACTGACCAGAGAGCAGCCATGCCTTCACACTAGCCCTGGCACCGCCTGAGAAGAGTAGCTTGTGGTCGGGATGGAGGTCACTGGGAGTGCTGGCCAGAGCCCGCACAGAGGACAAGTGGCCTTGGAGGGTTTGGACACACCTGATCGAGATGGAGCTGTCTCCAGCTTGGGCACGGAGGATGTGTCAAGGTCACATACAAACACACATTCCATACATACATACATGCACACACAGGGCACACACACGATATACACACACTCACATACATACATTACATGCACATATATGCAATTTTGTATGCACATATACATGTATATACATACAGAGGTGTACACATTTGTGATGGATACAAGGCACTTGGACTCTTAAAATGCAGACAGTACACTCCTCGCTTCCTACAGCAATCAGTCCAGAGCCATCTGCAGTGCCATCAATTACTTCTAGAGAGATAGCCTCCTTGCCAACAAATGGTTGCTAGGAGAGGAAAAAGTAAAGAAATTGTGTTAAAGAGAGTGTGAGGGAGGAGGAAGGGGGGGGAGAGAGGTGGAGGGAGAATTAGGGGAGAAGAGGGAGGAGGATGAGGGGAGGGAGTGGGAGGGGGAAGGGATGGAGAAAAAGGGAGGTGCAAGGGAATGAAAAATATAAGGAAATGCAAGAGAGGAAGAGAGGAGAGAGTGAAGGGGAGAAAGGGTGAGAGTGAGAGGAGAAAGGGTGAGAGGGAGGGAGAGAGAGGGAGGGAGAAAGAGAGAGGGGGTGAGAAAAAACACACACTTGGAGTATTGGTTTAGACAAAACTTCACTCAAGTTCATTTCTCTCAAGTGGACCATTCCTCCCTTGATGTAGCTTACTCTAACTGCCTTTTCAGTGAGAAGCTAAAAGAATAGAGAGTTGATCATAGCAATGGCGGCAGTGGCCTTACAACAGCCCTCACTTCAGTGTCTGAGCTGAAAGTGAAAGACCTGTGGCCTCCCCCACAACTGAGCTTGAGGAGTGCTCTGTTCTGGTTCACACTGTGGAGCACAAGATCTGACTGTTGGCAACAAGGGCACGTATGTGAGGAGTAGAATGGGGAGGAGGAGGAGGGAGAAATAGTTCATCTCCAGATCATGATATGCTTGGTACAGTGTAGACTCATGAAGTGATAAAAAGTGGCCCGTACAGGATGAAATTGCACAGGGTATGTTCGTGAATTTAAACATACTACACGCTACTGTAATGTAGGATATGGATAAAGTACATGTACTTGAATTACGTTGTTAGAAAGCTGTTGTAAAATGGTCTAGGTCTATCTTAGGGAGAATGAAGCTAACAAGTGAAGGTATTCATTAGATGCACAATATTACATCGAAATGACAGGTACAAGCACACAACTGCACACTATGCTTGTCCTGAAATTGTTCACCTCTTCAACATGATGAGCAACAGCTAACAGGTCTACAGCTTGCAAAGACCAAACACACACCCCATACATGCACGTATTGCACTCACAGCGTGAAAGACAAGAAACAGCATGTCACCATCTGGTGCAAGGATCAGCCTCTCAATCCACTCGACTCCCTTTACCGGCTACAGAGAAACAAAGCGACCATTCAGGAACATAAAAAATCAGGCATGCGGCCACAGTAACCATGGTAACATACCTTGAACATGGACACCTCTGTGATGCGACCATCCTGCCCCAACGCCAGACGTCTACAGTGCCCATCCCTCCCGGTGCTCAAGATGTGTCCCCCAGCGTAGACCACAGAGGTGACCCCATTGGCCCCATGCAGGCCGTACAGAGAGGACACTGGGTCTAGCGTCTACAATGGATTCCAATTGAAACATATTTGCATGCACTGCAGGGTAAGAATCTGATGTGCTCCAATTGAGAACATATTTGCATGCACTGCAGGGTAAGAATCTGATGTGCTCCAATTGAGAACATATTTGCATGCACTTCAGGGTAAGAATCTGATGTGCAGAACGTCTTCACTACACGGCCTTATGTAAAGCGACAAGCCACAGCATAAAGTACGATGTGCATCATGATCCTTGACAAGCTCTTCTTTGTCTGTGTGCATACTATAGTTTTGGCAATTTTGGCGTACACGCTGTAATGTGCAATGTGTGCATGTGTGTGTACAGTATGTGTGGGTGTGCATGCGTGCTTCACTGCATGCCGACACACTCCATATTACCACAATTCAAATTAAAGCACGCCATTATCACGCATGCATACATGTACACTGACATGCAGTACCTTTGCTTCATCGCCCGAGGCTGGAACTTTGTAGACGTGCAGTGAGCCTCTCCGGTCTCCACAGACAATCAGAAGTGTACCGACAACTTTTTCGGTACGAGAAGGTGTGGGGACGGCGTCAGGAGAGATGGGGGCAGGAGGGGAGGCACCCGGCAGGTGGACTGGTGTGGGGACGGCATCAGGAGGGATGGGGGTGGGAGGGGAGGCACCCGGCAGGTGGACTGGTGTGGGGACGGCATCAGGAGAGATGGGGGCGGGAGGGGAGGCACCCGGCAGGTGGACTGGTGTGGGGACGGCATCAGGAGAGATGGGGGCGGGAGGGGAGGCACCCGGCAGGTGGACTGGTGTGGGGACGGCATCAGGAGGGATGGGGGTGGGAGGGGAGGCACCCGGCAGGTGGACTGGTGTGGGGACGGCATCAGGAGAGATGGGGGCGGGAGGGGAGGCACCCGGCAGGTGAACTGGTGTGGGGACGGCATCAGGAGGGATGGGGGTGGGAGGGGAGGCACCCGGCAGGTGGACTGGTGTGGGGACGGCATCAGGATGGATGGGGGCGGGAGGGGAGGCACCCGGCAGGTGGACTGGTGTGGGGACGGCATCAGGAGGGATGGGGGGCGGGAGGGGAGGCACCCGGCAGGTGGACTGGTGTGGGGACGGCATCAGGAGGGATGGGGGCGGGAGGGGAGGCACCCGGCAGGTGGACTGGTGTGGGGACGGCATCAGGAGGGATGGGGGCAGAAGGGGAGGCACCCGGCAGGTAGACTGGTATGACCGTTGCACAGTTGATCCAACGATGCCTGCACGCTGGAAGCAACAAGCGAGCCACACGATGCACTGCAAATGTTCCTTCTCCGACCAGCTCAACCCTCCAACAGACCTACACAAGGTACACACACTGTATTAATAAAGCACTGATACGAGTTTGCAGGTTTGGAAATCCCTTTTTTTTTTCCTCTTTTATTTTTAAAAAGACCACAAAGAGCTCGCAACTCACCATCTCTCCCTCTGCCCCACAAGTCAACAGCAATGGGTGACTGGAGCCTGGAGCCCAAGTGACAGAGAACACTTTAAATTGGTGGGCTTTCCAGTTGTGTTTGGTAGCCAGTCTCCCTAGGTTGCAGGAGCACAATCATATGTACAAATAACATGTACTGTAGGCACATTAAAGATGTTCAATAATATACTGTATGCACAAAAATAACCACATATTAACATGCTCACACACATACAGACACAAATGATGAGCATTCACATCCACACAGATACGGTACATGTAACACCCTCACACTACACACACACACACACACACACACACACACACACATTGTACCTTCACTGAGTGCGATCAGAGAAGCCACCATCACAAAGCCCTCAGCGCTGCCCATAGCCAACATTCTCCCACAGGAGGATAAGGCCATCAGACAGTATCCAGATGACTGAGGGTCGCCAGAAGACTGAGGGTCACCAGAAGACTGAGGGTCACCAGAAGACTGAGGGTCACCAGAAGACTGAGGGTCACCAGATGACTGAGGATCACCAGAAGACTGAGGGTCACCAGAAGACTGAGGGTCACCAGATGACTGAGGATCACCAGAAGACTGAGGGTCACCAGATGACTGAGGGTCACCAGAAGACTGAGGATCACCAGAAGACTGAGGGTCGCCAGAAGACTGAGGACCACAATGGAGCACTTGCCACTGAGGCGATGCCTCCTTCATGGCATCTCTGGTCCTCAGGGAACACAGTAGCCTGGAGAGTGGAAGAGTGAGGGCAGAGGTGTGGGAATGGGGGAGGGGGGAAGGAAAGGGAGGGGAATATGAGGTGCAGTCACACAGACCACATACCCATGGTTGGTGAGACTCAACAGGAACTCGCCACACAATAGAACAGATTTTGGAATGCTTGGCTTTCCAATACCCCCTTTTTGGGGAACGCACATTCCAGGCCTGGAGTCTGTACAATCAAGCCAGGAGAATTCACTTGTGCAACATGCCCAGTCCAGTGGGACATACTGTACCTTGATTGTTGCGTGATGTAAGCTGGAAGAGTTGGATGCAGCAGTCTGACCCTCCTGTTGCCTAGGCGATGCCCACAATCACTGGTCAGGCAGTGCACATAACCACTTCATTAATGATTGTGCACCCTGTGGCTTCATCATTACATCATCGTCTCATCATCTCCCTACCTCACCATATCACATGACAGACACACTAACCAAACCATCTTATCTTTCTCCCATCAGTACATGTACTGGCCCATCCTTGCCTCCTATGCATAAGCACTTCCCCCAGCAGTTTGCAAGTATGCAGGTCTGCTTCTAATAACGGAACTCGTATGCGCTACATACATATGGGACGGATGGCTGCATTATGTTCAAAAACTGTTTTTGGCTAAACCCCACAAATTCCTATCTGTTTATAATATTATTGTGAGATCTTGCATAACATTCTACATGTATATACATGAATTTATTGCAATCTAAAGAAATGTGCTACAAATTTTAATATCAGTTAACTACTTAACCACATCCAGTAGTAATTATGACAGAGAGATAGAGCTTCAGAAGACAAATCTTTTCGAACCACTCTTAGCAAAGTTTAAAGTTTACCATGTTACATGTTAAATATTCATTGCATTATACAGTATCGAACTTCATGAGTAGATTTAATATGACATGGGTCTTTTTATATTTGAAGATGAACAAATATACATGTAGACAGTTGGACTAGTCCAATTCTAAAACATAGTGACCAATCTTTAAGTGACTCGATGTGAGATGACCATACATGTATACCAACATAGCTCAAGAGTTGTAAACAGTTTGCAAGTAATGAGATTAATCAAGGTTACTCCCAGAAAGCTACATGTACTGAGCAAATGTATTGGGATACATTATTACAATACAAATTAATCATACAAAGCTCAGAAGTGTACAGAGGTGAAGGACCTTGACGCATGCTGCTTTAGTACCCAGAGCAAGGTTCAGCCGGCCACATAAACGAAAGGTGACCTTATAGTTTGCTTCTAGACGACTGGATAGCAAGGCGTGACGCAAGATAACTCCTGGGCTTCTAGGCTTCTTTTCCCCAAGCTCCATAAGATTTGACTACTTAGTGGTACACGTGACCATTGACGCAACTTGAAACATGCTTTAGCACATCAGCGGCCTGGTACATGTAGCAGCTGCCAAACCACTTTATGCCAAACGCTTGTGTTTAGTGGCGAAATGACAACCTGTAATGAAATTTAGAGCTTTGGTTGGTTGCATACCATTAGCATTGGTTACAAATGCATTGCTACCTGATTTGCTACGATCTCATGCTCTGCTCTCATCGACCAATAAATTTAACTCTTAAGAAAAGTAACGAAACAAACCCTGTTGGTTTAGGCGTGCTTGAATCAATTAAGCAATTGTGTATATTCTACACTTGATTATAATGTCATTTGTTTTGTTATAACTGCTCTTTATTCTGTCTCGTTCATTCAGCTCTAGTGCTGGTTAGACTGCATACCATTCCTTAATCCTGCCATGCCCTTCCACTACCTTATTATTTGCAGACACATTTTTTTGCAGTTTTTAGGTTTGTGTAATAATGAGTCAATACATTTTTACGGGTATTAAATTTTGCGCTTTCATTCAGCACCATGCACAAACATATCGCATAAATTGGCTACCTTACATGTACTTAAAATATTGCATTCCCTCACCATGCGCCACACCCCCAAGTGGCATCCAGTGTACCACCTCACCCAGTCTTCCTACTTGTCACACAACGCAGCCCTTTGTCCACACCACTCCTTCACATCCTCTCCTCTCCCTCCTCACCCCCTTCCTTCCTCTCCTCCCCTCCTCTCCTCTCCTCCCCTTTCCTCGTTACCACATTCTTCTCCTTATCCATGGCCAGTACACCCCACTCCTTCCCTTCCCTTCCTCCTCTCCGCCCCCTTCCTCACCACCACATTCTTCTCCTTGTCCACAGCCAGACACCACACACTCCTCCCGCCGTGTCCCTCCATGACGTCCACACACCTCCCCTCTCGGTCCCAGACCCTCATCGTCCCGTCCTCCCCGACGCTCACGACGCCCTGGGGCAGCAGCATGGCGTCCCACACCCGAGATGTGTGACCGTAGAGGATGAGGGAACAGGACCTGTGAACTGCCCTGGAAGGGGGGAGGAGGAGGAGGAGGAGGAGGGGAGGGGGGAAAGGGAAGGATGGCTAACTTAAGCACAGTTACAGTGAATCTGTATAACAATTTAATTTACACATTCTAATGATAGGTCATATTTCACGAGGAGGAAGGAGGAGGTGTGTGTGTGAATAGCTCCCATGTGCATGACACTAAACTAACCACCCCCCCCCCCCCCCCCACCCCTCTCATGGCCTCCCTCCTAACCTATCAGCAGTACTCCAGGCATGCGGCAGGTCCCATATTCTGATGGTACGGTCATCCGATACAGACACTAGGCGAGTGAGATCATCACTGAATCGCAGGGAGAATATGACCCCCTGTGAGTGGAAGCAATGTTGCGTGCGAGGAATGAGGCGCACTTGTACACCTGTATGCACATGTTTATGTATACATACAGTGTATGTGTGCATGTGTACACTGCACATGCACATATGTTTCATATGCGTTTCGGTGTGGGCTTTATGTACATGTACTGTATTTGTGGATCAGTGATGTGTGTGTGAATGTGTGCAGGAGTGCTGTGTGTGAATGTGTGCAGGAGTGCTGTGTGTGTGAATGTGTGCAGCAGTGCTGTGGCTGTGTGCATATGAATGTTGTCAGGCATCTAGTACTGTACCCACCTCATGGCCCACAAGGCATCTAGTACTGTACCCACCTCATGGCCCACAAGGCATCTAGTACTGTATAACCCACCTCATGGCCCACAAGGCATCTACATGTAGTACTGTACCCACCTCATGGCCCACAAGGCATCTAGTACTGTACCCACCTCATGGCCCACAAGGCATCTAGTACTGTACCCACCTCATGGCCCACAAGGCATCTAGTACTGTATAACCCACCTCATGGCCCACAAGGCATCTACATGTAGTACTGTACCCACCTCATGGCCCACAAGGCATCTACATGTAGTACTGTACCCACCTCATGGCCCACAAGGCATCTAGTACTGTACCCACCTCATGGCCCACAAGGCATCTACATGTAGTACTGTACCCACCTCATGGCCCACAAGGCATCTAGTACTGTACCCACCTCATGGCCCACAAGGCATCTAGTACTGTACCCACCTCATGGCCCACAAGGCATCTAGTACTCTACCCACCTCATGGCCCACAAGGCATCTAGTACTGTACCCACCTCATGGCCCACAAGGCATCTAGTACTGTACCCACCTCATGGCCCACAAGGCATCTAGTACTCTACCCACCTCATGGCCCACAAGGCATCTAGTACTGTACCCACCTCATGGCCCACAAGGCATCTTGTACTGTACCCACCTCATGGCCCACAAGGCATCTAGTACTGTACCCACCTCATGGCCCACAAGGCATCTAGTATTCTACCCACCTCATGGCCCACAAGGCATCTAGTACTGTACCCACCTCATGGCCCACAAGGCATCTAGTACTGTACCCACCTCATGGCCCACAAGGCATCTAGTACTGTACCCACCTCATGGCCCACAAGGCATCTAGTACTGTACCCACCTCATGGCCCACAAGGCATCTAGTATTCTACCCACCTCATGGCCCACAAGGCATCTAGTACTGTACCCACCTCATGGCCCACAAGGCATCTTGTACTGTACCCACCTCATGGCCCACAAGGCATCTAGTACTGTACCCACCTCATGGCCCACAAGGCATCTAGTATTCTACCCACCTCATGGCCCACAAGGCATCTAGTACTGTACCCACCTCATGGCCCACAAGGCATCTAGTACTGTACCCACCTCATGGCCCACAAGGCATCTAGTACTGTACCCACCTCATGGCCCACAAGGCATCTAGTACTGTACCCACCTCATGGCCCACAAGGCATCTAGTACTGTACCCACCTCATGGCCCACAAGGCATCTAGTATTCTACCCACCTCATGGCCCACAAGGCATCTAGTACTGTACCCACCTCATGGCCCACAAGGCATCTTGTACTGTACCCACCTCATGGCCCACAAGGCATCTAGTACTGTACCCACCTCATGGCCCACAAGGCATCTAGTATTCTACCCACCTCATGGCCCACAAGGCATCTAGTACTGTACCCACCTCATGGCCCACAAGGCATCTAGTACTGTACCCACCTCATGGCCCACAAGGGTCAGCCTCGTCTTCATCCAAAAGGCGACGTCACTGCTACAAGTATGCCTCAGGGTGGAGAGTTCCTGGAGATTCCACAGCAGGATCTGATTGAATACAGTTCCCGAGGCAACCACTAGATCACTGAGCATGCTGCCCACCAGACAACCAGAATAGCTGCAGTGGATTCGGTTAAAGAGGCCCCACTATACAGAGATGCATGGCACAAGATGGAGACCCTCTTGGAGGTCCACCGTGCACGTATTTTGTGCATACAGTGGAGATTCAGTGCATGTGCATGTGCTTTTTATAAGCCAAATAAGGTTAGACAAGGCCTTCTAAAGACCGCTAGGTACTGCATGCATGTGTTTGTGTAAGTGTGCGTGGGTGCGCATGTGTACATGTGCAGTATGGTGTGTGTGTGTGTGTGTGTGTGTGTGTGTGTGTGATTGTGAGTGTATGTGTGTGATTGTGAGTGTATGTGTGAGTGTGTGTAGGCATGAGTATGTGGGTGCGAGTGTGTGTATCAGCACACATAAGGAGGATACATGATGCAGCTGACTTCGTTGTGGTAGATAGACTGTGTTGACCCTCCAGCACTGCACTGGGTGTACAGGGTCACTGAGTTATGGGCTGTGAGGATGGCCATCTTGTAGCTATCTGGACCACAATACGCCAGCCAACACATGTCCAGGATCCAGTCCGACAGTTCCACCACCTCTGTGAGCAGGCATAAGTGGCTGTGTTGCAAAATGGAGCCTAAAATGGTGAACTAATGAGTCGAACATTCCAACAAACCTTTTGGAGTCATTTAAGTGGCATAGAGTTAGAAGTCGGAAGCATTTCTGGCCAAACACAAGGAGGAGAACACTATCTTGATTTTGGAATATTGTGGGCTGAGCTGGAGGTCACGTGATGCGTATGGTGTCATATTGTCGTGTGAAAATGAATGTGTATATAAATGTGCATCAATACTGTACCCTGACAGATGCCATGAATTCTTCTGTAAGGCAGCACCTCACTGCGCGCAAGCAGACGTCTGGACTCAGAATAAACTTTAAGATACGGTCCTTCTCCTATATAAAAAGTTTGAACTGGATGACAGTGGGCGGCCTAATTAAGCTGGAGTCTGTTCTACCAGCTAGTAAGACCACGGCATCGGCCAGGTGTGCAAATTCCAGTGCTAGAACGGGAACTAAGCTTTCTTTACTCACGACCTTCACAGCCATGCGCTCCTGTTCTTTATTACGTCATCAATTAGCAGTATAAAACACCGAAAACAACACTTGCAAAATCAATTAACGTATACGTAACCC